>JAOPHQ010000349.1:62500-96836 GCA_030340625.1 Merluccius polli | reverse complement strand
CCCCTAATCAGTTTTGACTCAGGATTCACTCCCGGGTTCTTATTACTTCTGGCTACCCGCACGTCCACCCCAGCACGTCATATGCAATTTAAAATCCCGCAGAGAGCAGGAGAAGAAGACTCTCTCTCTCTCTCTCTCTCTCTCTCTCTCTCTCTCTCTCTCTCTCTCTCTCTCTCTCTCTCTTCCTCTCTCTCCCTCTCTCTATCCCGCACACCTGCTACCTCCACCTCCTCCATCAATGTCTACGTACCCCCGCCCTCTGCTACCTCCCCACCCCATGATATGCACACCCCCTTTCTCGTTTTGACCGCCACTCTCTCCCCCCCCCCCCCTCTCCCACTACCTTGATACCCCCGCCCCCCTTGCTCCCTGCAACCCCTGGACAACCTTTGGTTCTTCGCATAACGAGATTTGGGGTCAATTCTAATATACCAGGTTCGACAATTTACAGCATTAGTTATCTGTAAATCTCTTCCATATCTTAGCAAAATTGGTATTATAACCAAAATATCCCTCACAGAATGGATATCGAATCGAATAGGAAATCTAAAACTCGAATCAGGACCTTGTGAATCGGAAAAAATCGAATTAGCGGCGCTATGGCAGCCCCACCTTCTCAGATCCTCAGTGTTTGTCCCGTGCCCTCTCTCCTCAGATGGGTCTGGGCAAGACCATCCAGGCCATCGCGGCGGCCTACGCCTACCGGGCCGAGTGGCCCCTGCTGGTGGTGGTGCCGTCGTCCCTGCGCTACCCCTGGGTGGAGGAGCTGGAGCGCTGGCTGCCCGAGCTGCAGCCGGGCGACATTAATCTGGTGGAGAGCAAGAGTCACACTGGGTGAGGCTCCGACCCGTCCCGGTCCACCACACTACAAATAAACGTGGTTCATGTTTTTTGCCGAGATCGACCAGCTCTAATTTACATGTAGAATAGGGTTTCACACACTTTTTTGTAAATGTTTTTTGTTCTCTTGACTTGTTACCACGTGAAAAAGGAGTTTGAAAACCACTGATTTTAGCAGGCACTTTTATCCAAAGTGACTTATAGGTGAGGCTGAGAACAATTTTCACAATCCAATAGTGGAGTATGATAACTACAATTTCTGTAAAGAAAAATAAATACGAAAAACTAGTGGACAGAGTGCAGAGTAGCCATAGGAATAAGAAAACAGTTGATCTTTTATTTTTTTATTTCATTTTTATTTGTGGTAGTGCAAAATTCCACATCAATGATAGCCTGCTCAACAAAGTGTGTAATCTAGACCACTAGAGCTTAAATAACACAAATCAGCAAAATATAAAGACATCAAACAAGCCCCCCATATCTTTTCACCTACCTATTACTGATGGATGAAGAACTCATATCCTATATTATTGGTATATTATACCCCAGAAAATAAATCAGTGCATCAAATCTATTTTATGAGTCTTGTTTCCATAGCGTTTGTTTGACTACGGGTCATACTAAAACCAACTGCCTGTGCGAACTACCTAGCATGCCATTTACTCCACAGTCCGTAACAACTCACGTCACGTTTATGTTCGCACTGAACTTTCCTCTTTCTTTGTTATTTTTAATTTTCTTTTACAAGTCTTAAGCAATTGTGAATAACGTTTGCAATTCCGAAATGTTATTTTCGGAATCACGCGTTACTTCCAAGTTTGTCGCCCTGTCACGTTTTGACAAAACTGACGAGAAAAGTTGCGATCACAATGTTGACGTCATCAAGCCCATATGCCAGCTGTAAAATTCATCAACATCCTCGTTTTCACGTTAGATTTTTTTATCATTCATCACCTCCGGAGAGGCCCCCAAATTGCCGTCTTCCTTTTATTTCCCAGTTTCCTCCATGAGGCGCCGTTAGTGATCAGGTTCTTTAAAGGTAATTTATTCTCACCTTGGAGATGGGAATGAAAAAAAATTGGCACCTTAAAATAACAGACGAGGCGCAAAGAAGCTGTGAAACTCTCACTGTCGTCAAACTCAATGTGTTGATGACTGAAACCTAGACGCGAAAGCATTCTGACTCACATTCTATCTCTCTCTCTCTCTCTCTCTCTCTCTCATAGCTTATATGAGGCTTTAGATTGATGTTAAAATTATGCCACACAGATGGCATAATACTGCTTCAATATGAAGGAGAGAAATTTACGAAATGGTGTGTGTTTGTGTGTGTGGTGTTCAAGGAAGGTAGGCTTTTAAATATTCTCAGATCTGGGTGAACGGGGCGGTTCAATTTCTTTCGCTTCATATTTCGTTTCAACCAATCATGTTGCTGGAGGCGGGGACCTGTAAGTGCGTCATTGGCTAATGGCGAACACAGCACTAGTAAACTGCAAATGTTTCCAATCAACACCGTGTGGACTGGCCACTGTAGAAATGCACTTATTAAAATCCCCTTCTGAAAGCTTCATCTACTCGTCTGAATCACTTGTCTTTGATAGAATATCTCCGGAACGAAACAGGAAACAAGGTGTAACACCCCCTTGCAGTTGTTGGTGTCCTGCCCAGGCTCTTTGCCATCTCCCCCCAGAAGGTCTGCTATATCATGGTATGCTATAACGTGTGTGTGTGTGTGTGTGTGTGTGTGTGTGTGTGTGTGTGTGTGTGTGTGTGTGTGTGTGTGTGTGTGTGTGTGTGTGTGTGTGTGTGTGCGTGCGTGCGTGCGTGCGTGTGTGTGTGTGCGTGCTTGTCTGTGTGTGTGCGCATGTGTGCGTGCATGTCTGTGTGTGTTTGTGTGTGCGTTCCCCCAGGGGCATCGTCGGCAGCAAGGTCACTGTGCTGGGCTATGGCCTGCTCACCAGCGACGCCCGCCCCCTGCTGGACGCGCTGGACCGGCAGCGCTTTGCCGTGGTGGTGGTGGACGAGTCGCACTACCTGAAGTCCCGCAATGCCGCGCGCACCAAGATCCTCGCACCGCTCGTGCAGAGCGCCAGGCGCGCCATCCTGCTCACAGGCACGCCGGCACTGGGCCGACCCGAGGAGGTGAGGCTGGTGGTGGTGGTGGTGGTGGTGGTGGTGGTGGTGGTGGTGGTGGAGGAGGTGGTGGTGGTGGTGACGCCGAGGTTCTAAAGATTCAACGATTCAAAATCGTTTCTAGAAAATGTTCAGGAAGAAATTACTTCCAGCAATGCTCAAACTCCCATGACCTATAAATTAATAAATTCCAAAAGTCCCACAATCCTTTCCTTTAACAAGACCCCAAAAACCCAAACTTTGTGTTGCGGTGTGCCACCAAAATCACCTTTTGTGTAATATCATTGAAAAATGTTGAACTTGTCGTTCTTTGATGCCTGCGGAGGAGTGTTCAGAAAAAAAAACATTATTGACAACAGTGGCCTTCTTTTTAACTACGTGTGTATTACTTTTGACTTGATGCGAGACTGTGTACTGTATATATCTGTCAGAACAAGGGTGAGCATCAAGGCCTTTCTCTACCTTAAAATTAAACTTCAGATCCAGATAAACTCTGTTTACACACTCCAGCTAATGTTATATTTGTAGAGCTTGATACTGAGTTGAGTCAGTCGTTCTGGATGTGAACGTCGTTGACGGTCAAGGCATCGTAATAACAGTGACTCGTCACATGCCCCCCCGGAAAAAAAAACACAACGATGACAACAACAGCAGTAGTGACAGTGACGTCAGTTTCCACCAATGACAAACCAATCACCAATGTTGATGATGTGTTGAAATTTGGTGACTTTAAGATTTTAACATTTGTCTGCTTGTCTGTGTCTTCCTCTCTCTTTCCTCCATCATCGTCATCGTCATCGTCATCATCGTCATCATCACAGCTCTTTATGCAGATCGATGCGTTATACCCAAAGATGTTTGGCACTTGGTCAGAGTATACTAAGAAATACTGCAACGCCCATTTCAGGTAAATTTATTACCTTATTTATGGTGCTTTCACAATAATGTTGTGCATGAAATATTAATACAAGCCCGGCAGGATGAGCTCTTCAGACAGCCATTGAAGTTGCATCCATCAACACTTTGATTTTAGCTTTTCTAGTTAGATTTAATCAATCTAACTGAAGCTTTTTTTTTTCTCTGAGAACCAAAGTTCATTTGAACTTTTATATCCGTAATTGTATTTGTTGAGAAAAATCTTTGATTTGGTTTTCACTGCATATCAAACCATGTTTAATTATGGTTGTTTTACGGTTTTAGGTTGAAAAATCCAGCCCAAAAAACATAGTCAGATAAACATATATCACATAAAATAATAGTAAATGAAGTCATTAGTCATAATGAAGTCAACTATCTATATCTATTTGAATCAACCAAAAGCGCGCGCGCACACACACACACCAGTAGAATGGGCTCATGGGTTGAAGTCAGGGCATGCTGGGATTTAAGCAGGAGGTGGTTTCAAGCTGTGCACGTGGTGGGGGGGGGGGGAAAGAGACAGGTGGCGTTCGCCGACAGCCAGCCAGCCAGGAAATCCCAAGTGGCCGCCATCACCATACGGCCGCCATCACGTGTTAAAAATAAATAAATAAAGAGATAATCTGAGATGAAGCATCAAACGCATCCGATTGGCTGTCCGTCAAAAGTGACCCACTCGGGCACACAGTAGGAGGGTTGTAGGGGGGAGGGGGGGGTGGATGAGGGAGAGGGTGGGGGTGGATAACGACGTTGATCATCGTTCCAATTTTGACAGGCTAATTGGAGACTCTAAATTACCTTTGTGTGTGTGTGTGGGTGTGGGTGTAACCTTGCAAATAACTTTCTACCTTCTGCCCAAGCCAAAATTGTCCAAAGTAACACATTTCTAAGTTCTAACTATGTTTGGGAAAAGAAAATGGGCCACACCACTAAAATAAGACACAAATACATGCACATGAATTAATGTTGCAGATTAATTGACATTTCTGCTCAGTGTGATGTTGTGCACTACAGGTCAAGACAGACGGAATAACTTTCAATATTTGTTTTCACTCTCACCGGCATCGCTGGAACTGTGTCAGGAATACGGAAAATTTAAATCCCGACAAAATTTCACACACACCTAGTAATACATTGGTTGGGAACCACCACTGGAAAACCACGTTGAACTTTATCTAATTGAGCAGCAAGCAGTCTCCGCCCCTTTTCTACAGTCCACGCCCCCTTTCCACCTGCACCACCTCGAGTCTTTCCAGAGAATCGTGTCGGTGCCTTCCCTAACTCGGTGTTCTCAAAGTGGGGTCTGGGGACCCCCGTTGGTCCGTGGCATATGGCCAAGGGGTCCGCAAAATAATTCGTAAAACTCTTACATAATTTATCAAAAATAAAACATTTAAAAATAAAACAAGCGTACCTTTGAGATAATTACTTATGGTGTCATTTTTTTCAAGGGGGACATAACTTGAAAGTTTATTGAGCCAGTAGGGGGAGCAGAAGATTTCCAATGCATGTTATTAATACATTTCCTGGCAAGTAATACAAGGACAATATATTTGTTGGGGTACATGTACTATAACAATGGTAGGGGGTCCTTGTAGATATGTATCTATTCTAAGGGGCCCCTGGCCTTCCTACTTGTCTTCGTTGTCGTCGTCGTCTTCTTGTCATGTTCTTATTCTCCTCGCTCCGGGGAATGTTAACTGGCATACACATCTCGTAGGAAGTAATAGACAGAAAATTGCATTGGGGTAGACCGGGATAACGCTACAATTCATGACCCCCCCCCCCCCCTCTCAGTCTACCCTCTGTGCACAACCCACTCCATTGTTTTCCTACGGGGGAAAGCGGCGCTGCACAATTTCCAGCCCGACCTCCCGACATGTTGCCTCGCTTCAAAGTTGATGGCCGCACAACGTCACACGCGACCAATAGATGTGCAGCATAGTCTGAACTTGCCGCACTCATGGACACACCGCCCGACTGAGCGGCGCGTGCGGCAACCCCACCACGTCTCAAGTGAGCGCACCTTAACACCATGTGGTTGTACCACCTCCCCTCTCTATCATTCTTTCTCTCTCTCTCTCTCTCTCCAGGTACTTTGGCAGGCAGAGGCAGTGGGACTGCCGGGGCTCGTCCAACCTGGAGGATCTGCACCAGCGCCTCAGCCAGATTATGATCCGTCGTCTGAAGGCGGAGGTGCTCACCCAGCTGCCCCCCAAGGTGCGGCAGCGCATCCCCTTCGACCTGCCCAAGGACGCTGGCAAGGTATGGCCCCTGTACTAGTCTCAAGAGTCGGACTTTAGGTCAATAACCTAAAGTCTGACAACAGATCAGACTTTAGATTATTGATCTGAAGTCTGACCCAGCTCAAATCTGGGCGAACACCAGTGTTTCGCTTCATATTTCTTCATATTTTCCGGAAGTTGCTGGAGGCGGGTATCTGTAAAGTGCGTCGCTTTTAACGGCGGACACAACCTCAGCCAGCACTAAACTATGAAAAAGTGTCTGGAAAGGTTTCAAATCGACACCGTGTCAACTGGCCACTGTAGAAATCCCCTTCTGAAATCTTCATCCACACACTCAAATCAGTTTTCTTAGGTAGAATATCTCTGTAACGAAACAAGGCGTAACTCCGCCCCTTTCAGTTTCTGGTTTCCGGCCCAGGCCCTTTGCCGTCTCCCCCCAGAAGTTGTGCTATAACACAGTAGGACCGCTGGATCAGTAGTTCTGCTATAACACAGTAGGACTGCTGGATCAGTAGTTCTGCCATAACATAGTAGGACCGCTGGATCAGTAGTTCTGCTATAACATAGTAGAACCGCTGGATCAGTAGTTCTGCTATAACATAGTAGGACCGCTGGATCAGTAGTTGTGCTATAACATAGTAGGACCGCTGGATCAGTAGTTCTGCTATAACATAGTAGGACTGCTGGATCAGTAGTTCTGCTATAACATAGTAGGACTGCTGGATCAGAAGTTCTGCTGTAACATATTAGGACTGCTGAGTCAAGCCAGGAGCTCCCAGCGTCAAGCCCTGCAGCCGCAGAATGAACCCAAAAAAGGTTTGGGGTTCGGGGCAGACTCCATGGTGTGGATCAATCAGCATCATCGATGTTTTGTTTTACCAAGCAAGTTACTTCAGAACAAATTCTTCTTTACAATAACAGCCTGGCGAGAGGCAAAAGACCTCCTGTAGGAACGGGGGCTGGGATTAAAAAAATAATTAAAAAGGACAGACAGATGAACACAGAGAGACAATGATAAAAAGCAAAGGGAGCAGCAGAGACCTATAAGGCAACAAACCACATGAACAGGCAAGTCATAGCACAACAGACAGCACAGACTGCTGTAGTACAAAACAAGACAAAAGGACAAGGGGCAACCATACAGGACAGCATCACAGAGGACATATGCTAGCACACAATGACAGCAGCATGATCACTGGATACAAGAGAGAGTGTCAAACACCGTTCACTAGTGGACTGCATGACTCAATGTCCAGCAGAACCGAAACACCAACACGAAACACCTCCTGGACCTTACCAACAACACAGATGATCCACCAGTCCACTACCTCGAATCACAATAACACAACAAGCTATGGTATTCTCCAGGCGTACTCTTGTATATTACCCAAAGCCTTGCTGAGGAAGGTTGCGATTATGATGCGGGAACCGCATTTGCTAAAAAAAAAAAAAAAATCTTGTTTGAAATCATTACCCTGTGTGTGTGTGTGTGTGTGTGTGTGTGTGTGTGTGTGTGTGTGTGTGTGTGTGTGTGTGTGTGTGTGTGTGTGTGTGTGTGTCGGCGTGCACATACCCACTTCACGAGCGCATAAAAAGCACTCTTCCTTTTGGAAAGAGGCAGTTACAGTTGCTTTTCTTTTAAGGATAATAGTGTTTGTATCCATCTTTGTGTGTGTGTGTGTGTGTGTGTGTGTGTGTGTGTGTGTATACACTTCCAGTGCACACATGCATTTTCACTGACAGGAACCTGACATCCTAAGCACAGTGGCCTTCACTATACCATGCTTTCAATAAAAATAATGCAAATCTAAAAGCTCTCGCCGTAACAGTGAGTCATACCATGTGCTAGCTAGACGACAGCAGCTCGCGCGGTTATTTCAGAGCACCTCTTCCAGAAACCCAAATGTGCTCAATATCTTTCCACCGTAGCTCCAATTAGGGCCAGCCGGGCGGGCACATGAGTTTTTATTTATTTATTTATTTTTGTGTCTTTCTTTCTTTCTTTGTGGGGCTGAACTTTTAAGATGTCGGCGGAAAAGAACATGCTGTTTCTTGCTTTTTTGGCATGGAAATATGGCCCTCTTTGTCTTTCCTACCCAGATTCAAACAGGATTAATGTTGTCTTACACAGTGTGTCCAGAGCTAAGTCACAAGCCCCGAGATAACTGGGTTAGCTGCAGATGGAGGGCGTTAGCCTAGCCGCTGTCAGAAGAGGGACAAATCCATCGCCTAGCGTCTCTCAAAACCCATTTATTTATGACGTGTAATGACGAGAACAAAAGCACATAGACACGTCGTTATGTTTTAAAGCGGCACTTTGTGACTTTTTGCACTGTAGCCATCCATTTTGAGTTTAAATAATAAAACTCATCCATCCACAGTTCAATCCATCCAGGGATGGGTTTTCCCCTCTCTCTAAATCAATTTGGTTTGTGGTGGGGCAAAAAGTGGGAGAAAATCTAATTTTGACCCGAAAGTGGTGGCTGCAGTGGAAGAGTCATAGAGTACCGCTATAAAGAAAGTACAGGTGTAGCCTCCATTGAAACAGTTTGTATTTACTTTGTAAGAAGTGTGCAACTTCTTACAAACTTCTTACAATGGTTAAAAAATAAAAACCTGTCCTCTCTAGAGCCGTTTGTCCGTTCTGGGCTACTGTAGAAACATGGCAGTGCAACATGGTGGCCTCCATGGAAGAGGACCTGCTCCTTATGCAGATATAAAGGGCTCATTCTAAGGTAACGAAAACACAACGATTCCTATTTTCATGGAATTATACACTAATTAAAACATAATTATGAATATTATATTACCTTTCTGCCGAGTTCTGCTAGAGGCCACTAAATTGTACGCACTGCGCCTTTAAACCATGAGAACAGATACGTTCCAAACCCGGGACGTTACCAGCAACCAATCAACCACTCCGAGTGAAAAACGGCCACAAACATTGTTATTCTCTGAGTCATTCTCCTGCTCGTTATGGAAAAGCCTTGCAGGGGAAGATTACGATTATAACGCGGATACCAATTTTTATTACAGGTGAGGTGTTTTTTTTTAAATATTTGGTTAAAAGCGTCTGCTTAATCACATAATGTGATGGATTTCTGCTTACAAACAGGACCAGTAAACACTTTCTGACATCATAACCCACCGCCACGGCCGTCCAGCCCACCCGGCCCCCGGCCCCCTACCCCCGCATGCCTCATTTTACTCCCTAATGATGAGGTTTATCTCTCCGGGCCAGACACTTTTTATTCCCCTCTTGCCCTTTACGTTCCCTCAGCCCTAACCTTTTTGGCGGCGCTAAATCCCGAGCTACGATGAATATCGCCAAGTGCTCTGCCTCTCCGGCTTGCGTTTTTTCTCTCTCTCTCTCTCTCTCTCTCTCTCCTTTTTCTCTTTTGATTTTCTGCGGTAGAGCAGTTACTAATGGAGATGTGACAATTTTTCGCTTTTTCTTTTTTCTTTTCTAACTTCCAAGTAAATAAAATAAATAAACAACTCGTCTATGGCTACCGTGTTTTAGCGCACGGTTCAGCACTAAACGGTGAAGATGCCTGGCTACAGCGTCAGTTTTCTTTTAGCGTTAGACGTTGTGCTGGAGGTTCGACTAAAACAGTTGTGCTTCGCTAAGATTTTGCGATCTTAGCGAAGATTGTCACCTTGGCATCCATTGCCATGCACGCGCCTAGCTTACACACGTGGCTGATACAGGAGCACGATTTCAAGGGCTTTGGCCAACTCCATGAATCACTGTATTCGACACATGACAAATATATATATATACATGTTTCATATGTATATATTTCACATTGTGTCGACAAGAATGTGGGCAGAAATGAATAAATTCCACCATTAGGTTAAGATGATTCTAGGAGGTTTCCCCGCCCAACTGACCAATATGGCCGCTAGGTGAATATGGTCTATTGTGTGAAATCTCTCCAGCCCCCCTATGTCATTTCATAGAATACACTGGGGAAGGGGGGGAATGAAGCTTATTGGTCAATACTGGACCAATGAGAAGGAGCCTCCATTACCATGTTGTCTACCATGGCCCAACGTTAATTAGGTACAGTCAAGAAGTGTGCGTGTGTGTGTGTATGTAGTGTGTTTGTCTGCCCTTGCAATAGTGCCCTAGTGTAGCACCGCCCCTGCCCATCCCCACCCACCCTGACCCAGAACAGGTAGAGAAAGAAAAAGAACAAAAAAAAACATGCATGCATGTTAATGAAGAACGCAGGCGCTAGCGTGCCGCGGCACAGACGCAATCCGGCGGCACGCGTTCGTTCTCAGCGGTCCTTCATCACGGAACCACACCATCCCCACAGCCTCTCCTCTCCTTTAAATACCTCTAGCCAGCCACCATGAGTGGGGGTGGGGGGGGTGGGGGGGAGGGAGGGAGAGAGGGGGGTCCGGGTCGCGTTTGATTTATTGAGCCTGGCCGGGTGCCTCTCCATCTCCCGACCCGCAGCTTGTCACCAGCGTCGCTATAATTGGGAGAAGGGCATGACCCACCTAGCGGGGAAGGGGGGAGGCCGTGGTGTCTTAGGGATTTCTCTCTCTCTCTCTCTCTCTCTCTCTCTCTCTCTCTCTCTCTCTCTCTCTCTCTCTCTCACTTTCTCACTCTCTCCCTTTCCCTCTCATTACTTCTATTTCCCTCCATTTCTCCCTCTCTCCTGCCTTCCCCTCTCTTTCCCACTCCCCCTCTCACCTCCCCACCTCTCTCTCTTTCTCTCTCTCTCTCTCCATCTCTCTCTACCAGAGGTAGAAAGTAGGGCGCCCAGCCGTACCATTAATTGTTCTCCCCAAAAAACGCACAGCGCAGCAGAGTGTGTGTGCGTCTGTGCCAGGGTGAATGCGCAGCTGTGTGTTCATTTGTGCCCTGAGTGTGTGCCCTTTTGTACGCGTGTGTGTCTTTATGTGTGTCCTTTTTGTAAATGTGAAAATGTGCATCTTTGTTGTGTGTGTGTGTGTGTGTGAGTGTGTTATTTTTGTATGCATGTGTGTTAGTGTGAGTATGTGTGCATGCGTATATGTCCATGTGGGTCCCCATGTTTGTATAATTTGATGTGTGTGTTAAACCAAGTCTCTTTTGCTCCCACCCCCCCAGGAGGCGTCATCCAGCTTCGAGCAGTGGGAGAGGCTGATGAAGGGTCTGAGTTCAGGGGCCGCGACCTCAGATAGCCCCTTCACCGAGGTCATGAGCCTGGTGACCCGCATGTACAAGCAGACCGCCATCGCCAAGGTAACCACCACCATGGGATTGTATTTCACGATTTCACGATTAGTTTGCAACGTACGTTGCAAACTAATCGTGAAATGATTTGTCATTATGGAGAGGTCGTTGTGTTTCAAACTGCCACAGCGTTTCTGTAATGTGAGATGTGGCAAAACATAGTTTTCATTAGCCTAGATTATGGTATATTTACGTTTGATGTAGGATTTTACATGACTAAAACTCAATATGGCGGCGTATCGCCAACGAAAACTCCCATGATGCATTCTGATGCACAAGCCCTATTGTTGGACGAGTCGGGGGATGGTGTTGCGGTCAGGGTGTTCAGCTCCCGGCTGGAAGGTTGTGGGTTCAAACCCCATTGTTTGCCGCCTCACCTGTAGGCATCTTTGAGCAAGACCCTTACCTGCTGATTAACTACACATGCAGTAGTTTGGGTAAAAGCGCCCACCAAAGCAAAAAGGAGCGAATAGAAATGGAACATACAACATCTATACTCTACACTCCCATAAGCATGACCTCTGCCTGGCTGGCGGGCGGTCGATTGTTTCAGAGATGACCTCAATGCCAGGGTCAAACAGTGAGACACCCCCCCCCCCCTGTCTCTGCGGTTCACTCACATAGGTACCAGAGAAATAAATCAATGACTTGAGACCTCGGTGTCCTTTCAACTTCTGTGGAGTGGGTGCCTCTACATGGTCATCTTAACAGAGTAGACAATCTTCTACACGGTATATGATACTGTATGGGGGAAAAAAGTGACGTATGCGTAAATGAACAAAACCCAACTGCTATTAAGGATTTGTGGCGTGTTATTGAGATAAAAAAAAATTTAATCTCGGCTTCTTTTTGTTCGTCATCAGGAAACAATGGGCGTAATGGCGCCTCCGTGAGAGGGGCAAGACCGCCGGCGGAGGTGGTCGCCACGGTAACCAAGACTAATGGTCACTGTTGAAAGCGCTTGAAACAAAGTGGGGGTGATGGGCCGGGGGGGGGGGGGGGGGGGGGGGGGGGGGGGGGGGTGAGACGAGGTTAGCCGCAACGCGAGTGTACGCTGGCGCTGTGTGATTGTGCCGTTGGGGAATGCCGCGGTTCTGTCGTCGCCTGGAAACGTTTTTTTCTTTTTTAACAAAACGAGGTGCAGGCGGGGAATACCTTCTTTAAGGTGTATTATTACTTGTATAATTAATTAATGTATTTGTTGCTTGCTCTGCTGCCTTGTCTACTTTTCCGATGAGCATCCGTCTCCTCTATTTATTTATCGGGGGAGGTTTGCGGTAACTTGGCATCGTTGAAAGTATAGCTACTAACGTGACTACGCTAGTGTCTAGTACACATTCAGCATGTCCCTGTCCAATCAGCTTCTCTCTTTAAGAGGCCTTGTGCGTTCCACACAATTAACCTGGTGCCCCCCTACCCCCTTCCCCCCTGCCCACCCCCGAGCAGCGACGCTAACAAAGCTAGCGAAACCCGGAAATGACCACCGAACGCGATCGATCGGCAGCGAAACCCTGGACTCTGTGGACATATCTTCTCGCTGATTGGATTTCTGCTTGGTTTCTCTAGCCTAACCCACCGAGGCGTTCGTTTTGATTGCATCCAGCGAAAACGCCCCAAAAACCCACCGAAACCCGCTCAACTGAAGCGCTAAGAAAAACCAAACCAAACAAAAACTAAATATCCCTTCCACCCCCCCCCCCCCCACCCCCCCTCCTATCTCATTTCCTCTCCTGTCACGTTTTGGCGAAACCCTCCTCCAAACCTCTCTTTCTCTCAACTTGTTTCTGAGGGACAAAATGTCCACAGTACTATTGTTATTTATTTATTACTATTATTATTTTTATTTTAAAAAAAAAAAGAAATGTTCTGACAAACTCTCACACACCTACTTTGGTGGGCGTGGTGTGTGTGGCACATTACGGTGTGCGAGTGTCTGCCAGCAGGAAGTGGCTTGGGAGGTTTCACCGATCTATGTCACATTGGCTGCCAATATTTCTTGCTGCCAGGCACCCCCCCCCCCCCCTCTCTCTCTCTCTCTCGGCGTGGTGGGGGAGTATGGGGGGGTAGGGTAGGGGTGGAGGTCTGTGTCTCCAACCGCCAAGCCTCTACTCCCAACTACCCACGGAGGAGGCGCTGTGATGGCGCACTTTAAAACGGGCTTAACGGGTCGCTTCGGATGGCAGGGAGAAGTTGGTGCGCTAATTAAAGTTGGCGGAGGGAGGGAGGGAGGGAAGAAGAAAAAGGGGGAAAGTCAAGTTGTCGGCAACAAGGACAAACCAAACCCCCCTCCCCCCACCCTCCTCTTTACATACTCTCCACCCAATCACCATCAACCATCTCCACCCCCACCACCCCCTGCACATTTCTGAAAATAGCGCACAACGGGGTCGATGACAACCCAGGCGAGGAGATTCATTACTGAGCACCGCAGCTAATTATCGCCACGCCGATGTCGGGATTCACTCGCTGATGTGGCGTGTGATGGGCACGGGAGTTTTTTGGCGCGCCAATTCCCGGGCGCCAAGCGGCGAAGAGAACGTCAGCGGACGAAGAGCTTGGCGGGACCGCGTCGGCCCACTTCGGTGGCGCCGTCAGATCTCTGCACAAACTTTTCTCTTGCGGTGGCATCGGCTCCCGCTTCGACCCAGATACAGTGACGCGGGGGGGGGGTTGTGACTCCCTTGCGACAAGATTCTGGGCTCCATCCCCAAGGACGCCAGAGTAGGCTTGTGTGCGATGCGAGCCAGATGCTCCCGGTCCGGCGACGTGCAGCGTAATTACCTCATTGTGTTTTAATTTGGACGTGTGCCTCAGTGTGTTCACTTTTGGCTAAAACGTATCCTTAACCACCGATGACTACGTTTATAGATGGAGAGTCGTGAGGTCGGCTTAATGACTGATGTAACGCAGTCGGTCAGATTAAGTACAGCTCAGTCGGAAGGCAAATGCATCATGCCTCTAAAAATAGTGATGGATAACATGTATAATCATACTTTCTTTTTACTTTATTTCCCATCATTAAAAAAAGGCTCAATGAAAAATATTGACTGATTTATGGCCTGCTTGACTCAATTGTTAGCATTCAGTCCTTTTTAGAATTTCAAAAAAATCTTTTGTAGGGCAAAAGCGGGTGGCCTGACAAGCAGCAACAAAGTAATATCATCCGATTTGAAATAATTCATGATGTCTCCTGACAGTGAATTATTGACCTGCTTTTAGTATCTGCCCCCTCTCCTCTTCCACTCTGTAATTCCTGGCCATGTCGTCATATAGGAAGTTAATGTTATAAACCTAAACTTAATCATCTCTAACTTAATGCCTAAACTTAACCATCTCTAAACTAATACCTAAACTTACCATCTCTAACATCATGCCTAAACTAACCATCTCTAACCTAATACCTAAACTTAACTATCTCTAACCTAATACCTAAACTTAACCATCTCTAACCTAATACCTAAACTTAACTATCTCTAACCTAATACCTAAACTTAACCATCTCTAACCTAATTCCTCAACTTTACCATCTCTAACCTAATTCCTAAACTAACCATCTCTAACCTAATACCTAAACTAGCCATCTGTAACCTAATACCTAAACTAACCATCTCTAACCCAATTCCTAAACTTTACCATCTCTAATTCCTAAACTAACCATCTCTAACCTAATACCTAAACTAACCATCTCTAACCTAATACCTAAACTAACCATCTCTAAACTAATACCTAAACTTAACCAACAAAATTAGCAATTTATGACTTTATCTACTTAATGACTGTGACTTAATCTATGAATTTAAGTATGTTTTGTGTCTGTCTGTCCTCGTCTGTCATGTGGGACAATCCACATGTTCGTACCCCTGCATGCAACATTCTCCATTCTACTGATAAACTGCATTTTTGGACATCAACATTGGATGTTGCATTTAAAGCCGTGTTATTGTGTATTTTGTTATTAACTGAAATTGACCCGAGTTGGTTAAGTGGTACATCTATTTAATCTGCATATTGGGTATATGCTGATCTGGGACCAGCCAGGGGAGCAGCCCTACTCTGTTATTGCAGAACTTCTGGGGGGAGACGGTACAGGGCCTATGCCGGAAACCAGAAACTACAAGGGGCGGAGTTACGCCTTGTTTCCTTTTTCGTTACGGAGCTATTCTACCAAATAAAACGTTTCGATTTTAATAAGTGTATTTCTACAGTGGCCGGTCTACACATTGTTTTACAGTTTACTACTGCTGGACGAGTTTGTGTTCGCCAATTACGCAGTTACAGATCCCCGCCCCCAGCAACATGATTGGTCGAAACAAATACGAAGCGAAAGAAAGTGAAACGCCCCGTTCACCCAGAGTTGAGCTCGTCTGAAATCAGACCATCTTTAGATATGAATCTAAGTAGATCTAAGTAGACTTAGATATTAAGTCTGATTTGTGAGACTAGGTGTATGCTGTTCTAAGGGGACATGTGATACGCACATGAATCCTGTGTGTGGTTTGACTTTGTTTATTTAATATTTTTAGGTTTAGACCTGACTGACTGGCACCCCGGCACTAAAGCAAACCGTTACAGTGTGTGTGAGACCATTTACATGTGTGTGTGTGTCCAGGCAGGAGCGGTGAAGGACTACATCAAGATGATGTTGGAGACAGAGCAGATCAAGTTCCTGGTGTTCGCCCACCACCTCACCATGCTGCAGGCCTGCACCGAGGCCGTCATCGAGGCCAAGGTAACCCCACCACCCCACAAAAACAGGTGACGCTGGGACATAAAAGGAGCAGACCCACAAGGAGTGTTATGAGCGACACCTGGGTTCATCCTACGACGACGCCTTCTGTGAAAAGGGTCTGTTGATGAGGTGAATGGTCGTATGCACGGTGAAACAATGTGTTGGTTGTATCCGGTAGATTTGACCAGTGTCTTGGGTTTCTGTCAAGGTTTTCCATCTGTTTCCGTCGGAGGGAGGTACCACCTCAATTTCAGCAGGTTCATTTGCTCTGCTTGAATTATCAGCGTTGAGTTGACAAAACACAAGTTGCATACTATCATTTATAAAATCAATTACTAGCTCAGCCTGCGTTAATCAGTAGGGGTCATTCTGAAATGGTAATTTTTTACTTACTGCCAAAAACAAAAACGTACCATCATTTACAACGCTCTCCCCTGGTCCCACATTAAATTCTTTGAAGATGTTATACTCTTTTTTTTTTTTTTTACAACAATAAAAGCCCCCCTGGTTGTTTTAATATCCAATAACACTGCATGTAGGGCTAATAGTTGGATTAATGGTTTCTAGCGCTCATTCATATTTCACTTGCTGTCCGTCTGACCGACCGGAGAAAACCATAATTGGTCACATGGTGTATTTCACCCTGCTGTGTGTCTGAGTGGCAAAACCTCTGTCTGTCCACCCCCTCCCCCTTTCTCTCTCTCCCCCTCTCTCTCTTTGTCTCTTCTCATCTCTCGCTAGCTGTCTCCCTGTGATTCGTACTCTTATCAGTCTCCCTTTTTGCTCTCTTCTCCCTTTTTTATTTCTCTCGTGCAGATTCTTACTCTATCCATCTCTCTCTCTCTCTCTCTCTCTCTCTCTCGCTCTATCTCTCTCTCGCTCTATCTCTATCTCTCTCTATCTCTCTCTCTCTGTCTCTCTCTTTGTCTCTCTCTCTATGGCTGTATAGAGAAGTTGTACTTGCACACAAGCTTGCACATCCACCGTGAGGTAACAGATGACACAGGCTGTACACACGCATGTGCGACATCATTGCTCCTGTGATTGTTCAATAGTTACCCAAGTGACTGGTCTACAGTTTACAGTTAGATTTAAGAGCTATTATTTGAGTGAAATGCGCAGTGAGAATATCTGTTTCGAGTTGACTGCGCCTGCCTCTGTATGAGCCAATTAAGATTTTAGACTGCTCATGGCCCATTTCTGACCGAATCAGGGCATCTCTTTCCTGATTGGTTCGGGGAATCCAGCTTGCCTTTCGATCACAGGTGCGTGAAATGCAGCACTTCTCAATGGCGGAGAAACATAGGGAGGGAGGGAGCATAGAGGGAGGTTGCTCTCTTCCGCTCTTTTCTGCCATCTCTCTCTCTCTCTCTCTCTCTCTCTCTCTCTCTCTCTTTACAACTGGAATGCTACCTACAGCACCTTGAACCCCGTCCACCAATCACTCCAGGGATAAGGCATTAGGTGGCGTTTCGGTTAGGGTATCTGTAAAAAACAATCTGTTAAATGGCAGATAGAAGTAAAGTTCCTCCTTTAGATTTTTCTAGTCTTAGCCAAGAAAGCCAACTTATTTTTGGTCGTCATCCTCTATTCATCCTCAAAACAACAACAAAATAATCATCATCATCATCATCATCATCATCATCATCATCATCTTTTTGAAGACATAGGTGTTTTGTTTGTCCAAACATTGAAATCTTGCTGGGTTTTTTTTGCAACTTCTCCTTTTTTTCCCCTCAGTCAGAGAAATGTCTTGAGTTTGTAACTCGGTAGTTGTTTAACTTCTAACTTCTAACCTCCCCTCCTCCCTAGGCAAGACTTTAGCAACCCTTCTAGATTATAATCTTCTCAGCCTGCAAAGCTGAACTAAAGTGTGTGTGTGTGTGTCTGTGTGTCTGTGTGTCTGTGTGTGTCTATCTGTGTGTGTTCGAGCGTGAGAGCTTGTGCGCACGTGTACGCGTCGTGTCACAGGGGTCGGCGAAGCGTTGGCTGATTGTCGATGAAACGCCTCAGCACGCAGCAACACCTTCTACAGCGAAGACGTTCACAGCCACCAATTAACAGAAAACGTGATTAAATGTTTTTTTCTTCTATTTTTGAGACGAAGAATAAACGTATGTTGCGCTGGTCTTGGAGTGAGGACTTGGCTGTGTGCGGACCAACACTCCCTCCGCTTATCTGTCCTGCCCGGTTTTACTTTCACTTTCACTTTCACTTTATTCGTCACATGCCTATACAAGGCAGTGGACATTTTTAAATAAGTACAATATTAAATAGGTACACATTTTAAATAACTGAAATAGGTCAAATAAGTCACGTATTTGCAATAGAAATGTTAAGTACAGAAATAAGTTACATGTACATGATGTACAGTAAGCTTATGGCTAATAGCTAAGCTATATAATGTCAATGTCATTTTTCTGGTTGAAAAATGACAACCAATGAAAAGGGGCCAGCTTAACTTTCAACCAATCGTATGATTTTCATGTCTCCCCTCCCCCACCATATTCAGCCTGCAACAGTAATGGCTGACAAGCGTTTTTATAAGGCCCAATTGAATCCATTTGATTGTTGTTGTTTTTTCAATTTCGAATGTATGCTTTGATTGTTCTCAGCCTAATTCGGAAGTCGATTACTCAATGCAATGCAAATGTGTACATATATTGTACAGTATCTGTGTGGCTTGCCTTGCGTCTGGCTACCTAGGCATGCTTGCGAGTGGTTAGTTTTTTTCTTTTCGTGAAGCCTACGCTTGACAGGTGATGGCATCTGTTGTGCAGTCGCTAGGCAACCGCGCTCTGTTGTCAGCAAATTCACCAAATTCACCATTCATACAGAGGCATATCACAACCTATAAAAAGACTTTTGAAGATTTATCAAGTCAAGCGGCAAAAAAAATAGACATTTCCAGTTTTTGGCGAAAAATGAAAATGGCGGCACAGTCTTCTCCTAGGACTTTTTCCCCCAAAACTACAAAAATGTTTTGCCACAAGCAGATAAAACCCCTGGACACAAATCTATTTAGAAAAAAACAATGCATCTAGCTAAGATTCACACTTCGACCGTACAATAATGATTTATATTTGATATACTTGGTTATTATGTATAAATTGGACAAATTACACTTCACTGGTTTTTAAAAGTGCAAGAGACCTCACTCTTGTGTTTGAGTATTTTCATTTAAAAATGTGTTGTTTTTTTTTTTAGAAACTATGCCCTTTTGTTTTTGCTGAAATGTCCTAGTTTTATTCTGACTATTATGGGATGTCGGTGGCATCAGCACTGGGCAGAGCATGTCCTGCTTATTCACACACCACCAGATTGATGTGAATAAAGCTCTTTCCATCATTTGTTTCCCCCTCTCTTTACCACTCAAGTTATAAGTCACCTGCTTCCTAAGTACGTCGTCAGCTGGAATTCAACATTTTGCTGAACTCTCCCTCTTGTATGAAGAATGAGGTTTTTTCTAGAAAGTTATATTGCCGTGTCGTAAGAATCAGGGGCAGCGGTTAGGGCGTGTTTGACGCCCAGCCGAGAGGTGCTGGGTTCGAACCCCGATGTCCACAGTTTACCCTGTAGGCATCCTTGAGCAAGACGACCCTTGACCCCTACCTGCTCCTTAAAAGACATGTATCTAAAAGGGTATTCACTGCGATTTGCTTTGGGTAAAAGTGTCACATGACTAAATAATGACTGCATCGTTATAGTTCTCAATCGTTTTGAAATGGGGGCAGGACGGTCTAGGGATCAGGGTGTTTGACTCCCAGCCGAACGGTTCTGGGTTCGAACCCCAACCCACAGTCTACCTGTAGACAACCTAGAGCAAGATGCCCCCTAACCCCTACTTGCTCCTTAATTAAGCAATATCTCACAAGAGGGAGTGCTTTAATAATAATACTGAATATCAGCACTTCGGCGCTCTGCCTGCGGCCTCGTACCTACGACCGAATCACAGCCGGAGTGATGCATGTAAAGTGGAGTGATACATGTGTCGTGAAAAGTCCCAGTGCTGTTATACTCTGTGTCAGCACTCATGGAATGCCTCTTGTCCAATCAAATGGCTCGGCCGGAACTCACTGTTGTATAGTGACATGTATTTGTAGTCACTGTAAGTCGCTCTTGGGTAAAAGTTTCCGCTAAATGACATGCATACATAGCAGACCGTAGTAAAGGGCGTCCCATCTTGTCGTCCGCAGGTGGGCTACATCCGCATCGACGGCAGCGTCCCGTCCTCAGAGCGGGCCCAGCTGGTGCACAAGTTCCAGAACGACCAGACCATACGAGTGGCGGTGCTGAGCATACAGGCTGCCGGACAGGTGCCTGGCCTGTCTGTCTGTCTGGCTATTTCGCTATCTGTCTGTCTGTCTGTTTGTCTGACTGTCCGACTGTCTATCTGTCTCTCTATTTGTCTATCCATCGATTCTTCCATATCTGTCTCTCTAGCTATCTATCTATTCATCCATCCATCCATTCCTAATATGACATGTATATAATATGATACCATCATTATTTTATTCATTCATGTTATTACGCGTCAAAGTGAAATCATAAAGCACATTTATAAAAACTGCGAGCACCATACAATTGAATGAAAAAAATATATATATAATAATAATTATATATATATATATATATATATATATATATATATATATATATATATATATATATATAGCTCTTTTCCAAAACACAATAAATCCATTTTGACAGTTTTCAGGAAAATACATTTTTTTACCTAGACCCACACATGTTTTGGATAGAAACAGCATCTTGCAGTACATTTTAAACAAGGAAATATAGTGATTTGGCATGAAATGTTGATGGAGCAGTGAATAGGTTCAGTGCACAGCAAAATGGCATAATAAACTCATTTTTTTAAATTTGGCATTTATTGCGTTTTGGAAAAGAGCTCTTCATATATATATATATATATATATATATATATATATATATATACACATACAGAACATACCCGTGGAGATATGGATGGACAGATGGTGACATCACGGGACACCTTGTGTCACCACCATGCGTGTGTGTGTGTCTGTGTGCGCGCCCTTCCCTCCTCCAGGGCCTGACGTTCACAGCGGCCAGCCACGTGGTGTTCGCCGAGCTGTACTGGAACCCCGGGCAGGTGAAGCAGGCGGAAGACCGCGCCCACCGCATCGGTCAGACCTCCTGCGTGCACGTGCATTACCTCATCGCCAAGGGAACCTTCGACACCGTCATGTGGGCCATGCTCAACCGCAAGGTGGGCCGGGCATGGCTGTCGTGTCGCGGGCATTCGTTACGTAGTGTTTGACGTGAAGTTTATTGTAAAAAATAGGCTCTGTTTACAGCTACGAGAGAATGTAAACAAGAGTCTACAAGAGTAAGCGTATCATGAGTGCATTCTGCCTGAAAAACAGAACCACCAAAAAACATTTTGAACACCGAAAGTCACTCCTATGACCTTTGATCTCGCCACCCCCCCGACAGGAAACGGTGACTGGCAGCACGCTGAACGGCAGGAAGGAGTACCTGACGGCGGCGGAGGGGGACAAGAGCAAGTGGGAGTTCCTCAACTTCGCCACGGCGTGGACGCCCAGTGTGATGACGTTGCCCTCGCCTGAGAGGAAGGGGGGGAAGGCGGGGGGGACGCGAGGGGATGACGATAAGGACGGGCTGTTCTTCACACACGTGAGTATCCTTTTTTCTGTCGGTTCATTCATCCATTCATCTATCCTACCATCATCCATTCATCCATCTTTCTATCAATCTATCTATCCCTCCATCCATCTATCAAACCATTAACTATCCTCACTAACTATCCATCCATTTATTGATTGGGTACAATCCTTTCCTAATAATGCTGGTGCTTTGAATGATGGAAAAGAAAATATTCCTATGCAATTGGCTTCTATGGACCAAAATATACTATACTATACTCTGTCCTTTCATGGCGCCGTGAGATGAAATATGAATCCGGCGACCGTCTCAGAGCGAGGCGTGAACTCTGAAGACCAACACGCATGTGAGGATGAGACGTTGGAAGTGGTCCTTGTTCTGTGTTCTCCTCATCTCCTAGTTTGAGAAGAACAAGCAGCACGACATCCGTTCCTTCTTCTCTCCTGGAGCCGCCGGGAAGAGAAAGAGGACCCAGGAGGAGGAGGAGGAGGAGGGCAGGAGTGAGGCACTCGTCGCCACAGAGATGGCGAGTCCTGCTGACATGGGAGATGGCAGTGTCGCCGACACGGACGCCATGGCAACGGACTTCTCCCCGCAGGCCAAGCGGCTCAGGACGCCGCGGCTCAGCCAGGCCGCCACCCCCACTGCCTCGTCGTCGTCACGGAAACGGCCAGTCAGGGAGGGGAGGCGGCGGTCATCAAGGGGCGGGGCCTCCGCTCTGGCTCCACGCAGGCTGTCTGAGGGGCGCATGGCGCCTGCTCCCTCCAGCGAGAGGTGGGGCTGTACGGCCTGCACCTACTCCAACAGCGGCCTGATGGCATACTGCGAGATGTGTGAGACACCACGCCCTGCACCCGGTGAGTCAGCGTGCATGTGCGTCAGGGTGTGTGTGTGCGTGTGTGTGCGTTAGGCCTACACATTTTACCCATATTACAAATTTGCTGCTCCTGCGATTTGGACATTGCACTTGGCCATATTGCAGTTTCGATATTTCGATTCGTTGTTCAGCCCCCATGTGCACGAGAATGTGCTGTGCTCAACATTGTTTAGGATTGTAAGTCCTAATTGACAGCAGCTCACCCTTGCAGCAATCCACACAGTTTTAGATTTTAGATTAGATTCAGATTTGAGGTCATTTTAGGTCAACCTTTATCGTTTTGTAAAAAAACGAAGGAAGGCAAATGGGTCGGTGAGTGGGCAGCTGAGTTAGTCTATCCCTCGCTTAAATCTCTTCAGCTTGACCCACACACTTCATTTAATTTAAACACTTCCTTCATTACTGAATTATTCCACAGAACCCCAGTGAGAAAAAGATTGAATCCACCATCTGGTATTAGATGAAGTGTGACTTTACTTACTTATAATTATCTGTGGACAGTATCCATAAATGCGTTGTGCAGACACAATACTGTTCAGGTTCATCAAATAATAAAATAATGAATGGATCTCAAAATACAATCTTTCCGGAAGCTCAACACCATGGGACTCGCAACTCTTCCTCCGCCATCTCAGAAAAAATGTTCTCGTTCTTTTTTCTTTCTCACCCTCGCTGACTCATTTGCTCCGTCTCTCTCTGTAACACGCTCGCTCGCTCTCTCTCTCTCTCTGCTTTGCTCGCTCTTCTATTCCCACTCTCTCTCTCTCTCTCTCTCTCTCTCTACTTGATGAACAGAACAAAGCCTAATTTTCACCTGTCACACAGAGTGACGGGGAGAGAGTGCGGTGCTTTGAAAGAGTAAAATGAAAAAGGTGGAATATTTGGCGGCGTTTGGCGGCAAGATGACGTGGTGGGCGATGAACGGCTGTTTTTGTTGTTAGAATCGTGATGAGATGTCAAACAAACTCATGTCCACCCTGAATGTCGCTTAAAAATGCATGTGGGCAAGAAGGTGTTTTTTTAAAAATTACGTTTCGAGATGAATTGACTCCTTTGAGAATTAACAAAGAGTGATTTTATTTTGTTTTATTTCGACAGAGTTTGTGATATCCGTGGGGCACCATCTTTAAGCTTGTTCATGACTTTGTCCTCTGTAATTAGGGGTTGGTTAAAGGACAATAACGGTCTGGGTGATGAAACCATCGTAACCGTCTCTCCTGGCTCCACTAAAACATCTGTTACCAATATAATTTGTCAAAATGACTTCCTTTTGTGGAGTTTGTGGACAGCCTAACCGAATCGGCATACAAGTACTTTACAAAATGTCTTATCACAAAGGCCAGAGTGCTATATTGCTGTTGTTGACATTCGTGGCATTCACGCTAAATGCTCTTGGGCAGAATCGGCACAATGAAGGGATTTTGACAAATGATATTGGTAACAGATGTTTTAGTGGAAGCCAGGAGAGAAACAGTTATGATCTCGCAGTTATTCGAAAACACGCACACAGTCCCCCAAAATACCTTTCCCTATTATTATGTTTTTGTTAGTTTGTTAACAAAACTCTGCAACCTCCAGCAAGTTAGCAACCCCCGACAACCCCCGACGCAAGCGAGAGATAGATCGGCAGTGGATCGGGTTCGTTTTTCCCAACAAAAAAAAACATTTTGGCAGCTTTTTACATTCGCAACATCTGCAACCGCCTGTGTCAGCAGCACAGCCGAGATTGTCAAATAACAACCCACGCACAAATCTGTAAATGACAGGCTGTTCTGGCACACCAACCGAAAAAAAAGGGAAAAAAATTGACAACTGTATTTATAGACGGTGTCTCAAGGCAACGGCAGAATCCACAGCATGCTGAAAACGAGAGGAGAATATGAACCATAGCAGAATTTGATTATGAGAAGGGTAGTTATAGTGTAGTGGTTAGGGGGTGTTGGACTCCTGGCCAAAAATGGTACTGGGTTCGATCCCCCAATGTCCACAGCCTAAATTGTACTGTAGGGCTAAGGTGCCCCTTAACCCTCCACCTGCTCCTTCATGGTCCATAATACTCCTTCATGGTCCAAAAATAACATTAATGAAATAGAAGTTATACCTATCCACGCTGTATACCACAAAGGACAGCTAAACCTAGCAATTATAGTGCACTTAGAAACTTGTTCAGTTGACATCTTTGCTGTACCGACAGAGCTATATTGTCGTTTCACTTTCTACTGGATGGAATGGAAATGTATCTGAATTCACTGTCAGTTGCTTTGGATGAAAGCGACAAAATGACTGAATAGTAAAGAGTAAGCAGAGGAAGAGAACAAGAGTGTCACTTGATATCATAGCGTTGTGAAGGAGAATGAGTGATTTCACTGGAAACGATGGGAGGGATTTTGTGAGCAGGGTCGAGAGTTGGTTCATTCATTCTTTACTTTTTATGACGTCAATTCTTGGATATAATTTGCCATTATCTGCGACATAATTTTAATTTCGACAGATTTTCATTATCTCCCTCCCTTAATTTCCTTTCAAGCGTTTCCTTCAACATTGACATTTAAACGGCTGACTGAGCATAACTTTGGTACGTCTGTTACCATGCCCCCCTTTTCTCTGTGCGACTACAGAGGGATAATAATCGCATCGCTTGTTGTCGTGTTGATTTTCTTCAGTTAATAAAGTTATCAGTGGCGACCGTGTGACATAAATTGAGCTGTCTTTTTCTGTTCGCCTTCCCTTGTTAGCAGGGATATGAGTAACGCGCGTGCACGTTACATGCGTGTGTGTATGTGTGTGTGTGTGTGTGTGTGTCTGTGCATGCTCACACCCAGGAGACTGTGGATGACATTTCAGGGAAGGCTGGCCTTTGTGAACTCACAGAGACGCCCAGAGAGACCATCACTAATTATCACACACACACTACTACTGTCTTGTTATGCCTTACCACAAGCTCAACAAACGGTGGCAAAAAAAGACAAAAAAAGAAATGAAAAATCACAAAGATTTAATAAAGAAATGAATAAACTCCCACTAAGCGCCTGTGTCAGGGGTTGGACCGAACCAAACTTATTTTAAAATGTTTCCTTGTTCAGCCGCTCTTAGTTGAAAGTGTTGGCTCCTTTTTTATTTTGTCATTTGATCAACGCTGTGGTTCTCAACTGGTCTAGCCTCAGGACCCATGTGTATCATTAAGTAAAAAAAATATTTCCCAATTTTGCAGTAATCAACAATGCCTTCATGTACTTAATTCATGGGATTCTTTCTTAAGATTAAGGTGTGGCGTATGCTCTGCAACCCACTCAAAATGCCCGACCCACCAGTTGAGAATCACTGACTTAACGGACTCTTAACGCCTTACCCCAGTGATTTCTTTATGGATTCATGTCATTAAGGAGCAGGTAGGCGTTATGGGGCATCGTTACTCAAGGATGTCTACAGGACAGGTAGACTGAGGACATTTCCTCCCTAGCTCAGAGCCCTAGCTCCGCTAACCTTTCTACGCTGAAAATTTGTCAGACGAAGTTTTGTGACACAGAGGATGGGAATGAAAAGAGAGGGTGGGAATGATGCAGAGGGTGGTAATGAGAATAGATTTGGGATGAGGAGAGGGTCGAGAATGAGGAGAGAGGGTGGGAATGAAAAGTGGGTAGAAATGAGGAGAGAGGGTGGGAATGCGAAGACATAGTTGGAATGAGAAAACGTGTGGGAATGATCCAGAGGGGTGGGAATGATGCAGAGGGGTGGGAATGAGCATGTTAGGATGGGGAAGATGCAGGGCGGTGGGAATTAACATGCTAGAATGGGTATGAGAGGTGGGTGGGAATAAGCATGTTTAGGGTGGGAATGATGCAGAGGGGTGGGAATGAGCATGTTAGGATAGGAATGAGCATGCTAGGGTGGGAATGATGCAGAGCGGCGGGAATGAGCATGCTAGGTTGGTGATCAGAAGAGGGGTGGGAATGACGAGAGGGTGGGAATGAGAAGAGATGATAGGAATGATCATTGGGTGGGAATGTTTATGTTATGGTGGGAATGAGCAGAACCAGCTCATCCAAACAACTTCACACTCGACACTGCGCTTCCTCGGGTCCTCAGCGATACACTCGCCAAGTGTGGAGTCGATCGGATGAATGGTTGTGGAGAAAAATCGATGGACAGAAACTCCTTCCATTTTAGTTAGATGGCCTTGGGCAAGGCACATTTATCCAAACAAACTTACTGCAAAAAGGTTTTTTAGATGCATGTCATTAAAGAGCAGGTAGGGGGCATCTTGCTCAAGGATGCCTACATGTAGACACTGGGCACACGGGTTCAAACCTGGAACTGGAGTCAAACACCGTAACCCACGACACTAACCCTGCCCCTGTAACATATATGTAATCATGTTTTTTTACATGGCTTTGTTGTCTATTCAGTTCTGATTGGTGAATTGCAGCATTCTACGGTCTGTTATTTCTGAATAGCATAGCGGCTGCTATGAATCCGTGTCACTCAACCTCCTCATCTCTTCATCTCTTCTCTACCTCCCCTCCTCCCCCCTCTTTCTCCCCCCTCCGCAATCTTACCTCCCGTCACCAGAGGACTGCCCGGCTGACCGCCCGGCGGGCCCCATCATCGTCCTCTCCGGCTCCGACAGCGAGGCCACGCCTCCCCGAGACAAACAGCAGACTCCGGGATTGGGGCCCGGCGACGGCAAGGGAAATGATGATGATGGTGGTGGTGGGGGGGTGGAGAAGGAGGAGGAGGAGGAGGAGGAGGAGGAAGAGGAGAGGGATGGCGGAGGCAAACATTCAGCAGCGGCGCGACACTCCGTCACCGCTGATCAAACAGAAGGTAATCCGACCCTCAACGTGCACACACACACACACACACACACACACACACACACACGCTCTACCACATACAGACAGAGCCCACATATACACGCACACTATATATAACACACTAACAGACGCATACACACACACTCATATACACCCGCAAGCATGGACACATCAAACACACACTCCTAACACTCACTCTTCCTAACACACATTTTCACACACACAACATATACAAACACACACTCTTACACGCACCCGCGCGTGCAATCTCTCGCCACTCTTCATTTCCAGGGGAGATTGTGTGTGGGCGTCTCGTCCGTCTGAAGTTAATAACCAATAAGAACGTCTCAAGTAATAGCCAATAAGAAGGCCCTATACCCGCCATATGGGTCCTTCACTGACAAACAGGCAGCTGTGGGTCCACATTATAACGAGTGCTATTATTACACTCTTGTGTAAGTTGTTGAATAAGCAATAATATTGCTTATTTACGTTCCATGCCGTAAGGAATTGTATTAAACAAATATATATATAATACATTCGGTACAATATGGAATATGTATTATAGTCATTGCACAGTGAAGGTTTGAACATGCTGGTTGAGTCAACATCACCCCTACCAGGTGTGACGTTGATTAGCCATTACAGGCCAAATGGATGGATAGGTCAGCCTACCAGTTGGTACAGTCCACTGGGTAGGCTGGTAGGCTGATCTATCCATCATACATCTGGGTGTACACTCCCACTTGTGATGTCACTAGAGGGTAGATTTTGACTTTGATTTTGACTGGCTTGCAATGGCATATCAACATAACACCTGGTGGTAAAATAGGGGCCCTTTAACGCAAAATTGTTCAACACAGTGCTGTTTTTTTCCGCGTACATCCCTTAAGGTTAAGGTGTTGACTCCTGGCCAAAAGGTACTGGGTTCGATCCCCAATGTCCACAGCCCTGCCTGTAGGCATCCTATAGAGCCAGATGCCCCCTAACCCCTACCTGCTCCTTTCTGACCTGTATCTGAATTCATGATGCGTTCTGATGTACAAGCCCTGTACATGGTGACGTCCACACGTTCACTGCAGAAAAGAGCCACGGTGCTGGTTCCTGAGCTCAGCGACGGAGGGCACAATTCCTGCGCACGGATGTTCCTGGAAGGAACGGTGACCTTGCAAACACTCATCCGCCAGTGTGCACCGCTGCAAATGAACGCCTGTGTGTGTGTGTGTGTGTATTGTGTGTTGTGTGTGTGTGTGTGTGCGCATGTGTGTGTGTGTGTGTGTGTGTGTGTGTGTGTGTGTGCATAAACAAGTGAGGGTTAATTAGTGTGAGTGTTTACACAGTTTGCACATAAACGAATGAATGAATGAATTAAATTACTGGAATAGGTTCAGTAGGTCTCGAGAGGCGCACACACACGGTGTATGTGTGCGCGCCATAAAAGGTGGCGATTAGAATGCCAAAACAGCGGCAAACTGCGTTGCCGGGCCACTTCTCAGCGTGCGATCGCTCGCCCGCCCGCCCCCCCCACCTCCTCTCTGCCTCCATTTGTTTTCTACTCCCCTCCCAGTTAAATCTCTAATCTTCACTTTTTTTCCCCCTCCCAACCCACATGGGAAGTTTAGACGATGGCCGACAACAACCCGAGTCCAATTAGGCCGTTTTTTTTCTCCTTATTTTCACTCTCTCCGGTAACATGACAACTGAATCCCCCTCCCTCCATCCCTCCCTCCCTCCACCCGAGGGAGTGTTTGCGAGCAGCCGTTGGTGCTGTGTAAGCAACAGGCTGATAAGACGCCCGCGTGGCAAGAGATGCGTGGTTCCTCTCGCTCTAGGTTGCGATGGCCTACTTAATGCAGCCGGTGGCGCGTTGTCACGGCGACGCCAACAAGCGGAAGAAAAACCAGAGGAGAGGAAAGGCGGGAGAATGAAAAGCTAGTAGCGATGGCGGCGTGGACTTTGGAGCTCAAAGGTTGAAAAATGGCGGGAAAATTGGGGAAAGAATGGTGCCTCACATGTTTAAATTGTGTTTTTGAATCCTGAAGTGTGTGTGTGTGTGTGTGTGTGTGTGTGATTTGTGCGTCGAGGTCAACTCACAACAATTCAACCAAATTATTGAAAACTTTTATTTTTCCAAAATGGAATGTACACAACACACGGCCGTTGTGGATACAGGAAGGACGTCCATTTTGGAGCAAATCGTCGGCCCCACCCCGTGTGCTAAGCTATGATGGCTAAACCCAATATTCTCGACTTCTTATCGACACTAAAAAGAGTACCCAACTAATCCCATAATACACTAGTGTGAACGTGCTTTCTCTCACACACACACACACCCACACACACACATATTCTCTCTCCGGACTCATTATACTCTTACCAAAGTGTCTTTCTGATATGACTATGGTGGCATTTCCTGTGCGGGACATCATGATTTAGGATGGGGGAGGGGGGGGGGGGGGGGGGGGGGATATTAGCTGTGTGTTATAGGTCATCGTCCAAATGGCGTGAACGTCTCTTCTGGTTCCCCCCCCCCCCCCCCCCCCCCCCCCACTGACCTTTTCCCGCTCCTCTGTCGCTACTGGGATTGGAGGACTGCAGAGCTGACATAAACGACCTGCACACACCTTTCTGTGTGTGTGTGTGTGTGTGTGTGTGTGTATGTCTCTCTCTCTCTCTCTCTCTCTCTGCGTCTGTCTGTGTCTGTGTCTTTCTCTGTCTCTATCTCTTTCTCTCCTCTCACCACTTTTTAAATCACACGGCCTCTCCTCTCTACTTCCTCGCTTTAAGGGTAACCTTTTTCACTCCCCATCCTCTAACTCTACCTCTTTCTCTCACACACACACTAAGGTAATGGGTGTAGAACCATTTGAGGACTAGTGTCGTCTGGTCACTGTGGACGCCAGAGAAGAGGCTGCTGCCAGAATGATCTGCCAAAGGTTAAGAAATGGACAATTTCATGTTTTCTCACGTGCCCCACAATCCCTCCCTGAAGGACCCGTCGACGGACAGCGGGTCTCACAACCCGAAGCTGATGGTGATGATGGTGGTGGTGGGGGCGATGACAACGATGATGGTGATGACGGCGCCAGCTCCTCTCTGCCCCTCTACCCGGGCCTGCAGTTCTGCGCCAGTCGCAACACGGACCGGATCTATCTCTACGACAAGGTACCTCTCGACCTGGGGTACTTGGGAGAGAAGCGTGTTCAACTCTATACTATTTACTATTATTTAGTAGGGATGAGAAATCGGCACGGACCTCATTAACGATATTACAGGGTTTTTTTGGCCAATTTTATCTTATCGTGTGGTTTAACATATGGGTTTAACGTTGGGGTTCGGGGCCTAAATGTGCATCAGTATCCGCCATTTATATAAAAGTGGCGGAACAGAACAGAACCTAGTTAATGGGAATCAACTATAGGCTAATGCACTATAGCGCCCTCTGTAGGACGGTACGTTTTTTGAGTCCACCTGGCAATACAAGTATTGCAGAAGTAAAGAATCCTGATCGATTTATTCCCTACTATGTAGACATTTGGTATGCCTGTATCCAAAGTTGACAGTGAAATCCGATAACGGGTCATTCAAAAAATGCCTTTCAGTTGACTTTCAATAAGCGGAGGACAGGTGTGTCGCTTCATCAGCAGGTGACCTGGTAACCCTATCAGCCAATGCAGCCTCTCTCTGTACAACTGAATCCGATGGGCTTTATTCACCTAACGGCCATCTTGGTTCTAAACACTAGCTGCTGTGGGAAGGGAACGTAAGTCTGTATTCAGTTCCCCCACCCAGATCCAAGATGGAACCAAAATGGCCACCAGGTGAATAAAGCCCACTAAGGGGGGTTTCAAAAGCGCTCCACAAGCTTCTATGGGATTGGCTAGCAGGGGGAGGAGGGGGAAGGGATTAACGAACAAGACGACGTCATCGCCCAGGAATTCATCCACTCCCATCTCCAGTCACCTCCTTTCCGCTCCCGTTCGTCCGAGCCGTTTCTCTACGTCTCATGTCTGTGATCGGGTCCCCATGATGTCTTTCGTTTGTTATCGACTGGATCCCACGATCGCCAATGAACGCCGTTCACGCGCCGGGAACCAACCAATGGCGTCGCCAATGAACTCCGTACCGGACGTGTCTGTGAAGGAGACTCGTGGCATCGATTAGCTCCTTGTCGTCCTCGCTTATCAGTCGCACTCACCAGGGTATCAAACCTCTATAGCTGTCAATGCAGATAAGAGATCAGAGGGGTATGTGTGCGTGTGTTTAAGTGCCGGCTTAAAGGTCGTGTTGATTGAACATTTTGATATAGCTTTTGGAAAGGTACGGAATAAAAGTACCACTTTTCCTATAAAAACAAATATTATGATTGTGAATGAATCATTTAAAAAATGTTGCCGGGTCCAAATTTTATGTTTTGTTTATCTCTGTCTAAGATGTCTGATGTCTGGCTCCTGCTTCTAACAAGGCTTGTGAGCCATTAGAATAACGACGTTGGCATCACATGGTATCTCTGTGTCGTCAGGGATCAAGGTTGCCAGTTAGTGTGGAAAAATTGAGTTTGATGCTAAGCACCCGGCTTCACTCCCTCAAAGGAACCTAAATCTATAGCTTATGTACAGCTACATGTTAGCCAAGTGAATTCATTACTCTACCACAAAAGAGCCCTCATTCGACATGACTGAGTCTGTCTGAGTCTCACTCCACTTGACCATGACACATGCAGGTTATGCAACGAAAGGACAACCACTTGAGGGGGCGAGTGCTTCGAGCAACAGCGGCATTATGACGTGAATGCAATGGGAGCTGGAGTGCGACTTCTGGTTCAAAAGGATGAAAAGCACTGTAACGTTTACATTTCTCAAACGATTTCAATGAGTCATTTCTATATTCAAGGGTTTGTGGTCTATGTGTACAAAGAAGTACAAAACAAAATTCGTATTTTTTTTTGTTTCTCCACATAGATCATAAACCCTGCTACTTGTATTTGTTTACAGGCCAGTCTTGGCCTCTCCAAAATGGCGGCGACATTGACACACCACAGCAACGGGCCAAAGCAGTCAATGCAGCGTCTATGTACACAGGTCTGTGGGCTTAAGAGCAGAGAAGACGTTGCGTTGATGCGGCTCACCAACTGAATATTATTTATTAGCCTCCTCCCAGTACCAAGGGGACATCCTCCCTGACTTCATGTCGTTCACACGTTCATACGCTCATACGTTCATCTGAAGGGGATAATCCTTCTCCCCCGCCGACATCTCCCCAACCGTCTGCCTTTTTAAAAAAATGAAAAACCAAAGAGGTTCTTGATTTTTCTGGTTAGATCTGCGCTTATCCGCCTAACCGTGGGAATTTACCCAAGCTGCGTGCAAGTCAACACACAATCAAAGTGGGATTTCATGTGCCAATAAGAGACGAGCGTCAAGTGTTTGAAATAAAAAATATTAATAACCCAAAAGGCTGTGTGATGATGAAAGTCTGATGTGTCGAATGTATGGGTTGTTTTGTGGGGTTTTTTGTGTGAGATGAGATATTCGCAGAATCCCGACATCCCACAGTCGGGAGTGCAATTTGAGCGATGCACAACGCACAACCCTAATATCTGGAAACAAAATCCTGTCAATTAACTTCAAACCAGTTGCATTTTTGTGTCTAAAAAATGCAACTGTTGTGTCTAATATTAGATGTCTTCCAGGGGTTAAATTCAGGCTCAAATGGTGTTATTTCACTTCCTCGCCCAGCAGGTAAAGAATTTGAGCCGTGGGTTGAAATTCACCCAATTTTAACCCTAGCACAGAAACTCATTCACGCTTACGAATAATACATGTGGTGAAAGCAAATAAAAAAAATTAAAAAAATAAAATATTTAAAAAAATTATAATTATTCTTGCTCAAGGATGCCTACAGATTAGACGGCGGACATTGGGGGTTCAAACCCAGAACATTTTGTCTTGGAGTCAAAAACCCTACACCACTAAGCTACCCTGCCCTGGTAGTCATTCAAATTTAATTCAATTTGAAGAACTTTATGTTTTCCGTAGGAACTTTGTTCATGGGGTACAAGGTTACAGTGCATTATTAAGACATAAGAGACAACAGACAAGTGCATGTTAAAAACAGTGTAAAAGGTTCAAGTACAAGTGTTAACTGAATGGTGTAAAACCGTTGAAATGTCTAAAGTCACAATGATGAGTTGAGCAGTCTGATGGAGGAGGGCACACTAAATGATATTGATCCGTACCAACCAAGGACGAAATAGTGAGTCACACATTGGGGGGACCAATCGGGTCGGGGGGGTGGGGTCTTCCAATGACATTAACCCTCTGTTCACTTTGAGCCAACCATGTACTCCACAATGTCTGAGAGTACAGCTTAAGCCACATAGAGATGCACTTAAACTTTAAATTGTAAAAGAACCGGCCAGGCGAACGCACTGCCACTCCATCTGCAAAGTCAGATCGCTGGACGTTACGCTGAAATATTGGGGAGGAGGGGGAGGAATTTAGCTCTCTTTGAACATTGGTGGGGGCACGTCCCCCGGTCCCCCCTGAGAGTTTCGCCCCTGATCCATACTGTATTCTCTGTCTCTCTCCACCAGGACGGAGCGCCACTGAACTGTAACTTTGTTCCTCTGGACATCCAGCTGGACAACTGGGACGACCTCCCCGAGGCCTTCAGCGGAAGACGGGAGAACCGCAACCAGGTTCGAACCCCGGCCGTACCCTGCTGTCTGTGTGTGCGTGTGCGTGCGTGTGTGCGTGCATGTGTGCGTACTTTAGAGCTCAAAGATTGAAAAATGTCAGAAAAATTGGGGAGAAATGGTGTCTTAAATGTTTAAATCATGTTATTAAACCCAAGTGTGTGTGTGTGTGTGTGTGTGTG
>JAOPHQ010000349.1:0-57500 GCA_030340625.1 Merluccius polli | reverse complement strand
GTTGAAAGAGAGAATGGGGTGATGTAGCAGAGAACCGAGCCTGGGACCACCGCTGCAAGGAGCTTTAGTTGGTTCAGCCCTCGAGTTGGCTTCTTTCTTAACATCTGTTTGTACCGCCTCACTCCCCTCCACCACTCTCCCCTCCACCCTTCTCCCCTCCACCCTCTCCCCTCCACCCTCTCCCCTCTCCCCTCCACCCCTCTCCCATCACCACTCTCCCCTCACCCCTCACCTCTCCCCTCCACCCTCTCCCCTCCACACCTCTCCCATCACCACTCTCCCCTCTCCCCTCCACCCTCTCCCCTCCACCCTCTCCCCTCCAGGTACGTGGATAGGGAGGACGTGGCTGAGGCGTCCCTGACCAAGGCCCAGCAGGAGGGGGGCAGCACCCGCCTGGTCACCAAGGACAACTTCTTCAACAAGAGGAGATCTGCCTCCGCGCTGTCAGCCCCTGCTATCAAAAGGTGGGGGGGGGAGATGGGTGATGGATGAGTGGTGGTTGGATGGATGGATTGGCAGGTAGCTGGATGGAAATGTGGAGAGAGGAAGAGAGACAACACGAACGGCTGGGCATGTACACAGATAAACAGATGGAGTGATTGGACTAGACTTTCTCTCTCTCTCTCTGTCTCTCTGTCTCTCTCTGTCTCTCTCTGTCTCTCTCTCTCTCTCTCTCTCTCTCTCTCTCTCTCTCTCTCTCTCTCTCTCTCTCTCTCTCTCTCTCTATGGAGATGTGCCTTTGGGGCGAGGCTCAAACACCCTCTGTGCACGTGTATGTTTGTGTGTGTGTGTGTGTGTGTGTGTGTGTGTGTGTATGTGCCTGTACAGGCTCTTATACCCACCATCGAGTTCGATGCCAGGACCAGCTGGCCACATGCAGAGTATTGCTATGGCAACAACCACCTTTCTCTCTCTCTCTCTCTCGCTCTCTGTCTCTTGCTCTCCATTTTGCTCTCTTTTTAGTTGTCGCACATTTGTCAGACATAACAGCATAACACGTTTGGCGTGCACGTGTGACTGACTGTTCATGTGACGGGCTGTCACAACTACAGGGCTTGTACATCTTGATGTCACATCGCGATGACCGCCTCCATTTTGGAAGCATAGGAGCGTTGGAATGTGAGTTATTGTGTTGGTAGTCATGGTTTTTCGGTCATGATTTGTCGTTATGGGGAGACATTGTTGTGTTTGAAACTGCCACAGCGTTTCTCATAACAGTACCACAACATCTCTTGGGTCAGAATTTTCTCCACAGTACAAGAGGACGGCGCACAAGCCAATAAAACACCCAGTGAGAGGCAGAAAATGCCGGGCTTGCTCCAAGCGGACATGACGGCGGCGGGAATAGAATAGAATAGAATAGAAAGGCGTCATTGTCATTCCACAGCCGGCAACACAGAACAGTAAGTAGTCAGTAAAATAGTAAGCAAAGAAGATGAATACAATGTAATTTGCACTGGAGTAAAAGTATATTGCTCTAAAACAGTGGTTCTCAACCGGTGGGGGGCGCGGACACTCTCCCGGGGGGGCGCGGGTTCAAAAAGGAGGACAAATACGCGCCCGGCTTTATGCCGGACTGTCCGGTTTTTCAAAGCCCTGTCCGGCGTCCGGCGCAGCATCAAGCCGGATGCGTATTTGTCCTCCTTTTTGAGAGCGCAATAGTAACCCCCCCGGTGTGTTACTATTGCGCGCACCCCGCCCCCCCCCCCCCCGTCGCACCCCCCCCCCCCCCCCCAACGGTCGTAGGTCCGCGGTGTGTTACTATTGCGCGCACCCCCCCCCCCCGTCGTCAACAATGGGGGGGGGGGGGGAAGGCCCGACTGCAATGAACCAGTTTTGGGGGGGGCCCAGCCTGAAAAAGGTTGAGAACCCCTGCTCTAAAATAAATGAATGATTGCACCAGTATGAATGTACTGGTGCAACTAGATCCCATGGGTTTGCCCTAAAAAGACAACTGTCTAAATAAGTCTCAATAACCACGCGCTGCAGCAATGCTGTGCAGAAGAACAGCCCTTCATGGCCAGACCTCGAATGGCTACTTCATGCCAGGAAACACGGCCGCACACGAAGGACGTCACGTCAAGCAGGTCCCTCCAACAGTGACACGCAAGTTCACAAGTCACCACCTCTCAAACCAGCGGGCCTTGTTCACCTAGCGGCCATCTTGGTTCTAAACGCTAGCTGGGGGGGTGGAGTTCTGCATTCAGTTCCAGCGAGCGTTTAAAACCAAGATGGACCCAAGATGGCCGCTAGGTATTTAATGCCCATAGAGCACCCTTTGGGATGCAGTGGAACAATGCCATGTTGTCATGATGTTAACAAGGACCGGGTCTCTTTAAGGAGGTTTCCAGTGCCCTGGATGAGGCTTTGTGAAGTTTAGCTAAGTTTAGCTTGAGCTTACTGATGGCCAGCCAAGCGCGTAGTCCTGTGAAGAGCCAACCGCTAGCGCTCTTCCAAGCAAGCGTCCTATTGGATCTCATGCCAGCGCTGCCTGCACCGACTAGAGAGACCGTCTGTTGAGCCCTCGTTTTCATACCCCTCTCTCTCTCTCCTTCCTGTCTCCTGCCTCTCGCTCTCCTCTACCTCTCCATCCTCTTCTTCCTCTCTCTCTCTCTCTCTCTCTCTCTCTCTCTGTCTCTGTCTCTCTCTGTCTCTCTCTCTCTCTCTCTCTTTGTCTCTCTCTCTGTCTCTCTCTCTCTCTCTTTGTCTCTCTCTCTCTCTCTCTCTTTGTCTCTCTCTCTCTGTCTCTCTCTGTCTCTTTCTCTCTCTCTCTCTCTCTCTGTCTCTCTCTCTCTGTCTGTCTCTCTCTCTCTCTCTCTCTCTCTCTCTCTGTCTCTCTCTCTCTCTCTCTCTCTCTCCCCCTTTCAATTCAATTCAAAATAGCTTTATTGGCATACAAAAAAACATTGACATTGCCAAAACAGTTTAAAAATGAAACAATGGAAAAATAACCAACTTCTATAAAAAGGAAAAAAAAGTGAAATATAAGGAGTAGAAAGTAGAAAGAAGTAGGGAAAAAATAAGGTAATGGTCAGGAGTTAATCAAACAAGGTCCCGGAACTGGGCCATACAATGACACACTTGTACCCATCATTAGGCGTCTCCAGAGACATTGTGGTGACAGTGTGGCGGGGCCATCGCGTCGGGGTGGACGGTTCGAGTCCATCTGTCTCCGCCGACGTGGTGCGCGTACCCCATGGCCGGCGTGCGGCAGCAGGCCCAAACACACACTGTGTTTGTAGCGTGCCCACGGACGCGCGTACGCCACACGCACACGCATTTGCCCGCACGCGCACACACACACACACACACACACACACACACACACACACACACACACGGATATGAATGTGGACGGACACAGACTGCTTAGCCATTTCTATCAGAAAAATGTCTATATTGGCTGATTAATTTGCTGGATGGTTGTATAATATTACATTTACATTCAGGGCATTTAGCAGACGCTTTTGTCTAAAGCGACTTACAATACAGTAAGTACATTTGTCAGTAGAAATTAAAACAACAATATATCACTGTCGGTACAGCAAGGATGTCAATACAACAAGTTTCTAAGTGCATCATAATTGCTGGGTTTAGCTGTCCTTTGTGGTATACAGCATGGATAGCTAGGCTAAGCTGCTATACGATGCTATACTATACTATTTCATGAAGAGGTTTTTTATTTTTATTTTGAGGCTTTCCAGGTGAACTCTGAACAAATGAGTCTTGAGTCTCTTGCCAATGAATTGGTTCAGGCAAAGCCTCAACCACTCACTCTGTTCTGCTCACCACTGTGTTGGTTGCGCGTGGGTTCTGGTTTAAATGAGCCGTGTCATGCTCAAGAGCAATTGCGGTAGTGGTAGTGCAATGCATTAATGGAGACACTGGGTACATGATCTCGTCAAGTGCAGTGATCGCCAGGGCCTCATCGCCAAGTGTGTTGCTATGGCAACGGTTCTCATCATTCCTACCTTTTTTTACATATGTTTTACCTCAGGTGTGAGTGTGATTAGCCATTACAAGCTATTTCGAAATCTGCCCTCTAGTGACATCACAAGTGGGAGTGTCCATCCAGATGTATGATGGATAGATCACACTTCCACTTGTGATGTCACTAGAGGGCAGATTTTAACATGGTTTGTGATGGCTAATCAACATCCCACCTGATGGTAAACATAGTGTCCCTTTAAATCTCTCCACCCCCCCCCCCCCCCCCCTCCCCCACATTACCTCCCCAGGCATAAGGAGAGAAGTCCCCCAAGGAGAGAGACACAGGGGCCCCTCCGTCCGAGGGCCCTGCGTCCGACGGCCCCACATCATCGTCGGACCCATCCGGGTACCTGCAGGCCCTGGACAGCCAGGGGGTCCCGCTCTGCCTCCACTGCCAGCAGCCATGTCCCACCTCACAGGACGCCGCCGCCGCCGCCACCTGGGACAGCCGCTTCTGTAGCCACAGGTAGGAAGGAACCCCCCCCCCCCCCCCCCACGGCGCTACTCTGGAAGGTTCTTGCCTATGGTTACAGTATATTTACATTGACTTAGGATTTTACATGACTACAACTTTCTTGAGTCCTCTCAGAGTATTGGCAACAAAAAATCCCATGATGCATTTTGATGCACAAGCCCTATAGCACTTCTCTTGCAACACTGCAATAAAAAGTGCGTAGCAAAGTGACACAACGGAACAAGGTAAATGAAGTGAGTTTATAAACTTAAAAAAACGACAAAAAATAAAAAAAGAAGAAAGAAAATAAGTATTTTATTTAACATTTTTACTACCGTCATAAATGTTTAATCTGGGATTTAGCACATTTTAAGTGGCACAGAGATGCATTTAAGGAGGTGGGTAGATTAAAACAAAAACAAGACGACACACCAAGACAGAGAAATATAATAAAGTGATTATGATTATGATTATTATTATTACAACAGGCATGTGGTTTCATGGATCCAGTTCTACGCCATACAGGTGATCATTAAAACACACACATAGCGAAAGACTGTGTGTGTGTGTGTGTGTGTGTTTGGCTTTGAATCATGGTTGACGATTCAACCACTCATGATTCAGTAGACTTCAGTGGACTTCCCAGGACGTCGTACTACATCGTCCAAAGTCCTCTCTAAATCTTTTCATTCTGGTTCTCTCCGGTTTTGCTTTTGCTTCAACGTTTTTCGAGATTCAAATCGAGGGACGATGGGGCCGACGATTGCGGCCAATGGCACTCGATGTCACAAATACACAATAAATAAAGTCTTGTGTTTGTGTTACACATCGTCCACTTGCACACAAATAAAACCCGTGTACAGTTTTACTTGCGAGTCACGGCCGTAGGTGCTCTTCTTAAAAACCAGTGTGTGACCTTCAAAACCAGCATGTCGTAGCGTATAGTTTCTACGAGTCTTAGCCGTCCGTGTGTTTCTCTGGGGGGCGGTTGTTTAGAGCTTGATGGTGCTCCGACAGCTCCTGTTGCGATGCGTTCTTCTCACCTTCACTCTGTCACTTAAAACTGTCACTGACACTAATTCCGTCTATCAGAGATGGCGTGGATTACGTAACGCTTTAAAAATAGCATGTCAAAATACTAACGTTGCCTGTTGCTGTTGCTTTTTTCCAAGGGTGATGTGAAGTCTAGTGACGTAATTAGGGATGCACCGATGTTCTTGGCTGATACCCGTATTCATAATCTAGTACAGGCGGATATTGATTTTTTTTCATGACGATTTTGCATATATACAAATCAGTCACATCGGACTTATTATTTAATTTATTTAATTTTCATGAAATAGCACAAAAAGTTAAAATCGGCCCGCCTATTATCACGTCATCTACCAGTATCGGTATATCTCAGTGTGTCCCTCATCACACGAATCGTGTTTTGTGTGTACTTTTTTGTGTTTATCTGTATTACGTATTTACCCTGTACCTGTACTGTTTGTTATTGTGCTTTATTTGTTTTGACCTGGTAAGGGACTACAGATGCGAATTAGCTTAAAGCTATAATCCGGTACGGTGCATCAAATGGTTGACATTTAGGTTTTAAACTGTACATGGTCCCTTTTAAATAAACCAAATAAATAAAGTAAATACCATCAACATATGCGGTTTCGAAGCTCACTATTTCACCTCAGTTTTTTTGTCCCCCGCCGACTCGGGCGATCGCGTGATGCGTCTCCGCCGCCGCCACCAGGTGCCAGGATGAACTGCGTCTGCGCTCTAGCCAGCCGCACATGCGCGCCCGCGTCCTGGAGGCGGAGGGGGGCGTGTGCCAGCAGTGCGGGCTCGCCGCCCACCAGCTCTACCTGAAGGTACGCAACGCCCCGCCGGCCCAACGCAAGGAGCTGCTGGAGAACACCTGGATGGCCCAGCTGCCCCTCAAACAGGTCAGTGACAAACGGGGGGGGGGGGGGGGGGGGGGGGGGGGGGGTGGGAGGTTGTAGGGGTGGGTGGGTGGTGGGGGAGGGTTTCAATGGGTGGATGGTAGGTGGGTGGATGGGGGGGGTTTGTGTGTGTGTGTGTGTGCGTGTGAGTGTGGGTGTGTGTGCATGCATGTGTACTTTAGGCTGTGTGTGTTTAGGGGGTCTCTGGGTCCTCACAAACCCCCACTGGTACTTGCTGGAAGTTTTACGTTGTTATTTTTGAAAACCCCCGATGCTATAAATTGATTCTGTTGTCACAGCGCTACATTTTCTGACCGCTTTTGAAGCCAAGCAATATTCTTGCACAGGTTTGCACATATATGATATAACCGTATTATTTCAATCTTCTTGTTTTTGCCATTTACCACTGGCAATAATAACTACCCAGATGTCCATGCCTGACATATATAGATACGTACACATCAACACGTCTTCAGAGGTTACCAATTAAATATGAACAGGCGGCAAACCAGCCACCCGCTGTCTATCAGCGATTCAATCTATTGTATGAGGCACAGTGAGTAGGATTTGTCGGTTGCCATTTGTAAACAAGATATTCGAAGTTGGCCCCTCCTCCCCGGCTGAACGACACCAGAAGCGCTCGCCAGCGGGTGAAAGCCAACCCCAGATTGACTCATTTTAGAACAAGCTTTGTCCGCTTGGTGTTTCGCCTCGCTGTTTTTTCAGGGGTTTTTCCGTGTCCGCCATTGTCGTAGCGTCCTCTTGGATGCGTGCTTACGATCTGGGACCCGGTCGCTACATTTTTATAGTCCCGCCACACACCCTGCATGCTATTGGCTGGGGGCTACCGACTGAACAAAGGTTGACGCCTAGAAACCTAAAATAAGAAAATACAGGCAGAGGGCAGGTCTGTGAAGATACAGACACCTCCACACACTTCTAGTGGCTCATAAGTGATCTGCTGTGCGTACAGACTAAATAAAACAAAGTAAGTAAGTAGCTGTGTTTATACCGCCAGTGGCCACGGCGTTGTGACACTACGGGGTGTGTGTGTGTGTGTGTGTGTGTGTTGTGGATCGGGCTGTCGTGTGTTATGTTGTTTAACCTAAAGCACACCTGGGGAGGGGAGGTCTTATCGTGTTTCCTACCACCGGTTGATGATAAGGGTTGGGGTGTTCGGGAGTGTTAGCGCACGGTTGGGTTCCATCGCAGTTGGCTGCCCTAATGATGTCAGAGTTGTATTTTTGGCCCTCATCTCTCCCCCTCTCTCTCTCTCTTTCCCTCTCTCTCCCACATAGGACGGCACTCTTTCTCTCTCTTTCTCTCTCTCTCTCTTTCTCTCCCTCCATAGGACGGCTCTCTCCCTCTTTCGCTCTCGCTCTCACTCTCGCTCACTCTCTCTATCCCCATCATAGGCGGTCTCTCTCTCCCTATCTCTCTTTCTCTTTGACTCATTTGCACTCAATCTCTCTCTCACCGGCTACCGTTCTCTCCCTTTTCTCATACTCGTATCTCATATTCTCTCCATCTCTCGGTGTGTCCGTCAGAATTGTTCTGTACCAGCTCTCCTCTGTCCGTCTGCGTCGTGTGCAGACACAATCATCTTCTGGAATTGAATTGAAAGCCATTTGTGTTAAGCGCAACTTAGCAGAACTCAACATGTCACACACACACACACACGTGTGGTGACTGTTCTTCTGAAATTTAGAAATTACTTCGCACTGTGACCAGTGTCCGTGCTTGCCTTACCTTTCACTACGAGAATCCTATTAATACAATATTCCTCCCTGAAACAACTCCTCAAATAGGCCAACTCATCAATGCCTCAAGTCTAGTCTCACCATTTGATCACATTTTTAACAAAAAATATGGATTCAATATTGTAGAGTGATGTCGACATCTTTGAAGAATAATGAAACACCCTGGCCTGCGGCAACACAGTACCATGTAAAGACAATGGATGATCCCTAGTAAAAGAAACCATACTGCCGACATCCTATTGGCCGTACCAGAGAGTAACCTTTGTTTGCTAATGGCTAGCGTAGCGCTGGGCAATAATTCAATATTATCGTTAAGCGTCTTCGAACGGTGTTGTATCGTCACGAAACGACTTGTTGTGATGCCCAGTTTTATAGTCTAAATGAATGACGATGAGAAGACGTGCCCTTAAAATGATCAAATATGAGGTTTGAAACGTCGGTGAGAAAGGTAAACTAGTTTGAGTCCGATACCGTACTTTAAATGTCCATATACTTCAATGTAATGACCGTCAGTTACCGACCGACTGTTAAGAATGGTATTTTGAAAATTACCCATAATTATCGTGATAATACATTTTTCCAGGCTAACGGCTATATGAAATACACACTCCCCACTTGGCTCATATGCCTCTCGGGAATAATAAATACTACCTCAAAATGACATGGCAGGTAAAGCTATGCCAGGGGTGATGGCAGAGAGTGTTTGTTCAACTGTTAAACTCCCATTTCAGTAGCGCTAAAACGATAATATCAACGGTTTCTTTTTGTAAATGCAAATCTATGTTTAGGACGACTTGCATGTCCACGACAATACGGCAAAACAACATGTCCACGACAATACGGCGATAAACAACGTCAAGGGTTTTGATTGGTGCCTTCAAAAAGATTGCTTGCTTGTGAACGGTTTGATTTAATACTTTTTTCTGTGTGTGTGTAGATCGAGACGGATGTTGAGAAATGTCGCCTGTGGCCTATAGGCTAGCCAACGCTCTCTAGCTCGTCAGAAAACAAGCAAAAAAAACTTTTTAAAAAAGCAATATTTTACATCAACCGGGGTAGCGCCGAGAGCGTGAATAACAGGGATTTGAGAAGGACCTTGGCATTTTGGTTAGGGGTTACAGTTACAGCCCTTCACTGCCGGGACTTCGTGTTCAGCGGACCGCTGTGTAGCTAAAAGCTCACCTGCTCTGTGTGAATGGCGGGCCGCTCTGTGCTGCTCGAGGCGTCGTTTGGAGTCACGGTTGAACAAAAATCTCCACAACTTGTCCTTCAAACACTTGGATTCACATTCCGTCGACTTTATTAATACCGGAGGCAATTGTTGGTCAGAATGGCTCTGCTCAAAATGGAAAATAATAATAAAAATAGAGGAGAAAATTGTGTTAAACATGAAATAATAAAAAAGTATGCATTTGTACGCCAAAAAAAGTACAGGAAATATACACATATGCCTACAGGCTAGACTGCAGGGGACAGCGGGGGAGGAACACAGTCTGCCCCAACAGGACAGTCCCAAGCAAGGATCCTCTTCCAGGTGTGAGGGTTTGACTTCCAGTGGAGCGTTTCTGGGTTCAAATCCCCGTGTCCATCATCACCACCATCATCATCCAATGATGATGATGATGAGCAAAATGATGATGATGATGATGATGATGATGATGATGACGATGACGATGACGATGATGATGATCTTCCCTCCAGCTGAACGAGGTGATCCGGGCCCCGGTGGAGGGAGACTTCTGGCAGGTGGACCACATCCGACCCGTGTACAGCGGGGGGGGCCAGTGTTCCCTTGACAACCTGCAGACCCTCTGCACCGTGTGCCACCGGATGGTACGCATCACCGCGGCAAAGCGCACACCACACACACACTCGGAAACACACACACACGTTTGTTTCTTTACATAATTTACTTTATGTACGACAGCTTACTCATCGTTTTTTGTGAAGAATATGAATTCTTCACTGTCTCTAGTTTGCCTGGTGAGTATAATAGTAGACCTCATTCAACGGTGGTCAGCAGTAGTTTTTGTGAAATGATTTTACTCCATACAACGTTATTTATAGACATTCAAATATACACATTGCTGCCTCTAGTGGTGACGTGGTGAACTGCACCACCTGGGATGTTTCATCGGGTCGATTGCATAACCTTCAACTCTCTCGTTTTTCCCGGGATTCTCCTGTATTTTACCCTTCTCTCCTGCTGTCCTCCCGTTTATATATTTTTCCGTAAATCGCTTGTATTGTTTACCTTTCTTATAAAACGTTTATAAGAACATAACCCATTTAATAACCACCTAATGGTAGTCACTTCCCTAATGTAGGAACTAGTTAACCCAGCACTAATATTTTAAAGCAAGCGGTTGATTTTAGGATTCACTGTGTGTACCTTGTCTAAATGTAAGGGGTATGTGGACAGTGGTAGGGGTGGTGGGACGGCCCGGGGCACCTGAAATTTCCCTTATTGCAAATCTCAATGTTGACAGCTACGGTCTATGTGTACGTCCGTGTTTGTCGTTCACAGAGAACTGCGCAGCAGGCCAAGGAGCGCAGCCAGATCAAGAAGGATCGGGCGGCCTCCAAGGTGGCCTCCGGCATCAGCAGGTTCTTCCACAAGAAATAATGCAATGTTGCGCTTTCTACGTACGATCATCGTACAAATCGATGTACAAACTACTACGGTCTACGTACCATCTCTATGCAATCTGCATACGATCTACGATGAACGATCTATGCATATTTTCTGTTGTAGGAGTTAGAGCAAACTGGGACAAAGACTTAAAATTGTATTTTTGCTATCGGTTCAAAACACAAAAGGAGAAAACAAACATAATAAAGCCAGACGACTGTGTTCAAACGTTGGTATTTGTTTGAGGATTATTATTGTTTTTATCATGAATGACTTGGTTCCACAAACGGACGACCATGATGTTTTCTCCATAGCGGTCACAATAAAGAGTATTCACTTTTTGTATTTGTATTCTGTTTTTGAACACTTATTAGATCTCGCAGATCTGTTCATCCTGCAGGATTTGGGTAAACTGGTGGGAGAATATTTCGTGCATTTCTGTCATGAGTCAAGAATTCAAGAGACTAGACCCCTCGCTCTGTAAAGGGTCTTGCACCATTTATAAATAAGAATATTGTATTTCTCCTTAGGAGTGTAGTGCAATGTATATCAGCTTCATTATGAAACTATACCAGTAGGTGTGGGGCCACGATACTTTAGAGTCTGTAAATAAAAGTAGTTATATAATACATATGAATAAAAAACATTTCTACGCATCATCACCACAAAACATCAGGAACGCACACAAGTCGCTGTAGTGCTCTAAGTGTGTGTGTGTGTGTGTGTGTGTGTGTGTGTGAGAGAACAAATAACTGCATGTAAACCAAAAAATAACAGCATAAGGCTCACCTCCCTCCAGAAGAACAACACAAGGCTGAGATGTTGGATAACTTACCTTAAATCTTAACGGACCCCAAACCCTCTCCAGAGAGAAGAGTTTGGGTCATGGGAGCGTCGGTTTGCCTGCGCTTAAAACTTCACCCTAAGCTTCCCAGGAATGTTTTTTTCCCCCATAAAACGCTTAAACTTCATTTTCATAAAAACATCCAAACACATCTGTTGTTTACTCACAGATTTGCAACCTGGGCAGAATTTATTCTCAACCTCCCCGTCCGCTAAACAAATTGTGCGGTTCAGAGGTTCCCGCTTTTTTTATTTTCCGTTGGTGGATATTGAGAGGTTAAAGGCAACGTGATTTGGCATCGTCAGACTTCTGTTCAGAAAGTCACAAAGGCCTGGAAACGGTATCGCGGAAATTGCTACCTATGGACGATTCTCAACACTAAGCGAAGTATTTTTTGATTTTAATGACAGGCTTAACATTATGAAGCCTGCAATGGGCTACTGTGCAGCAGGCTAACACAGCTGGCTAGCAATCAGGGTCCAAAATTAACACCTGCCACCAGTCATGGGTGGATAGATTTGACGATTTGGCAGGTAAAGAAATTCAGGGTTACAAATGTTTTAAATTGCTTGAAAAGCGATATATGCAATGAATTATTAGACCTATTATTAGGCTATATTGCTAAAAGTCAAGAACATGTACATAAACTCAACTCAAGTTCATCAATAATTTATCATATTTTTTTTACTTATGTTAAATATAATATATATTTATGTTTCGTAGCTAACTCAGTTTTATAGTCTACTTTTAAAAAACGTGCCGTTATGTTTAGTAGCTAAATAAGTTTTATAATCTATTTTTAACGAATGAGCCGTTATGTTTAGTAGCTAACTAAGTTTGGCGGGTGGTGTTTTTTTTTTTCTTCCTTTTTTCTCTCTGCCGCTTGTCCTCGAACCGTCAGGCGCGCGCTCTGCGTGATTTATGGTCTGCGTGCCTCGCATTCGCCCGGGGGCTGAATTAGAGCGCGCTGTTTATAAAAGCACACCGCTATTTTGAGAATGTGCAAACCTGTTAAAATGAAGAAAAAAAAAAGTGGGGGCAGCTGAAAGATGGGTTGCGGGTGATTAAAGTTATTTGTCGTGTAGAAGGGGGGGGGGGGGGGGGGGGGTGGGAATGGTGTCCTCATTGGCGCGATATCCCCGCGAGTGACGTTCGTGTAATAAAGTTTGTATCCCGCAGCGTTTTTTTTTTTTTTTTTTTAAATGAGACGAGGAACACTTGTGGTATTCAAACGGAGATGTTCGGGTTTAGAGGCACACAGTAATGGCAGCGTCTTGCGGTTTAACTGCCACCATCCCTGCTGTTGCTAGTCCTTCTTTTAGAATTGAATTGATGAAGAGCAAGCCGCTGCAAGTCACAAATATATTCCCTTATATGTAGGCTTGGTTTTTTGTGGGCTACCTTGGAAGAGACCATACTTCTACAGTGGGGGGGGGGGGGGGAAATGAACCCCATAAAGACGGACACATGTTCCTTCCTAATAGAGAATGAAACCCCCTGACCCTACCTTTAAAACGTTTGTGTGTTCATTCTGGGGCTGCAAGGCCGCTGGCTCCCCTGTGAACGCCCCTTCGGTTCAGTTTCAATGAGCGGAGGACAGGTGTGTTGCATCGACGCTTTTCATCAGCAGGTGAGGTGACCTGGTCACCCCATCAGCCCACACACCCTTTTCACAGAAGGCGTCGCCGTAGGACAAACACGCTCATAACACTCATTATGGCTCTGCTCCTTTTATGTACCAGGAGGTAGTAGACTAAACTAGTGGAGACAACAACATAATGACTATTGCTGGTACTTTGACACATATCACCTGCCTGCCGACCTAATGTGAATGCTGGGGTGTACGCCGATGTTTTACTGTGCTATGACAGCTCTGAGAAAACAGCCGGTCAATGTGTGTTACCTTCACTAGTTTAGTTATAGCATAGAAGTAGCAGACCCATAATGCAGACTCCTGTGTTTGTCCTGCGACGACGCAAACCAGCGTACAAAGTGGTGTTGGGGTTCGGCTCTCGTTTAAACTCAACGTCGCCCCCGTTCCCGTTTCTACTCCAGCTGTGTCTGCGCGCCTTTTATCGCCTCGCCTGTTTGATGTCGGTGGCGGTGACACGACAGCGAGCAGCAGGGCACGTCTCTTGAGCTCGGGTCGATATCGACCGCAGTAGCGGAACAAGTCAGAGGCGGGCCGGGGGGCGGGGAAAATGACCGGGCCCTTTACGGTACGCGTTTGGCGACCGGGGGGGGGGGGGGGGGGGCGCGCGATTGTCGCCGGGGGGGGGTCCGATTTTCGACAGGCCCCTAGAGACCCGGGGGCGGCCGCCCACCCAGCCCCTCCTGAAGCTCCGCCCCTGATCGAAATAATTCTGTCGAGTCTGCCATTCCGTTGTTCTCGTCAGACGAAGGCCGTGTCAAACACCCGCGAGGGCTCTCAGCAGAGACAAGGATAGACTTGTCTTTATTCTCCTTCTCCGTCGGTCTGCTCCATTGAACGGTGAACTGGAGAAGTGTGTGCGAGAGTTGGCCGGCGAGGTAGCGTGTCCCACTCGGTGCTCTAGAGGGCCATACGCAATAGAAACCAAGCTTGCATCAAATACATTTTTCTTACACACACACTTTACTTAGTTACACACACACACACACACCACACACAAATAATATTTTCTCACACACACACACACACAAATAATTTTTTTTTACACACACTTACATTTTACTTGCACACACCCACACACACTTTACCTATAAACACACACAAATGCATTTTACCCCCTCCCCCCCCCCCCTCCCTCTACACTGACAGGTTGGCGGTCTCCCTGGAGCCGGGAAGACGTCCGCATCCCCAGCAGAGCTCACCTGTGACCTGCGTTTCCTCTGGTCTGTAATTACAGCTGTGTGTGTGTGTGTGTGTGTGTGTGTGTTTGTTGGTGTGTGTACCCTGCGTGGGTGTGCCTGTGGCTCCATAACGAGACCCTCAGGTGTTCCTCCTCCCAGAGGCTCCTCCCAGTAGGGAGAGCAGCGGAAACCTTTGCCCCAGCAGGGGGGCAGCGGAGAGGAGACACGGTACCACAGACACACACACACACACCCCCCCCCCCCCCCGATTTGCTAATCACAAAGATAAGACACAAACAATATAGGCAGGGTATTGAGACCACAGTGTGTGTGTGTGTGTGTGTGTGTGTAAGATGCATGAGTGTGCCCAGCGGCTTGCCCCCGCTTATAGTCTAGTCACCGATCACAACAACACCATGTTTATCTGGTGGCCGCGTGTCTATTTCAAAAACATGGAGAGAGATGAGGCGAGGGATCTCTCTCTCTGTCTCTCTCTCTTTTGCTCTCTCTCTCTCTCCCCCCCTAGCTGCTCCGTAATGACATGTATCCCACTCCACTCGTGTGAAGTGGCTTTGGATAAACGCGTCTGCTAAATCATAATAGTAATCGCTCTGTGCGCACGACGACTCCCCAGTCAGCCAACTTCCAGCACCGCCATTGGCATTTCGAAGAGCCGTCGATGGGCTAGTCCTCAGATGGGCCGTATCGAAATGCGATTTTGCCCTTCTCCGCTCGCCTGTGAGTCACAACAGGTGAGACGGAAACGGGCCAATCAAAGCCCCCTCCCCCCCCGCTGTGTAAGTGCGGCGGGTTTGTTCCCCCGGCTGTACCTCTGGTCGGTCGGCGCCGGAGCCAGACCGGAGAGGAATGGTGGAGAGGAATGGTGGAGAGGGGGGGACAGTATATGTGCACGTGTGTTCGTTGTCGAGGCCCTCCCCCACACGACCACACATCACCTCACCACCGCAGCACCCCCCCCCCCCCCCACCGCCTCGGTTCTGTCGTGGCTCGTTTGGCGGGAAATGGTATTACCGTGTAATTGGCGGGCTCCAGACCATCACTCACAGGTGATTTGAATAATTACATTTACCCCCCCCCCCCCCCATTTACCCCCAGCTGTGCGGTACGAAATGTACTGAAGAAACCTCGAGCCCAACACAAGGTTTTTTTCTATTTCTTTTAATTAAGTATGAGCTTTCCTGACTACAGCAAACTGCTTCTCCGGTTGCTGCATGATCATGTGACCTTGTAAGACGGGGGGGGGGGGGCTGTGAACTGGGAGGTGGTGTGAAGAAGAAGAAGAAGAAGAAGAAGAAGAAGAAGAAGAAGAAGAAGAAGAAGAAGAAGAAGAAGAAGAAGAAGAAATCCCGATGCTCAGCTGGCGAGTGGCTTTCTGTCGAATCCTAATTCTATTTACCCAAGATGGCTCCCCAATCGTATCCCAGGATGCACGGCGTGCGGTGAATTACGGAGCTAGCGCAAACAGAAAAACTGCAATATACTTGCTCAGCAGGAGCTCGGGGGGGAGGGGGGGGGGGTGATAACAGATAGGGTGGTGGTGGTTGTTTTTGTTTGTAGCTCACACCAAGGCGCCCCAATCTGCCCAGGATTAATGTATGCCTTTGTGATGACTCATGTTGTTTTGTTAGTGTTGGAGAGTTGTGTTCAGAGTTGTTAAGAGTCCAAGTGTTACTAACTTACGGCTATTTGGGTCGTTTAGCAGACTATTCACACAAAGACCGTACACCGGGGGCAGCGGGGATCGAACCCAGTACCTTTCGGTTTTCGGGAGTCAAACACCCCTCACCGCTTGACAAAGAGGGACACACGTCTGGGTTTCATCCGCTACAAAGTGAACACAGTGAACAATCTGACGCCGGCGGTACAGACGACACGCAGACAGTGTCTGGGAATTCTCACTGAATCACTTAAGGTCCTTGACTGTTTCGTCTCCATTTGTCAACTGCATTCAGCTGGAGTATACTTTCCACTCTTTGAAAAGGGTCTGCAAATCCTTTTTTTTTGTTTCTCCATCTTTTATATTCACTCCCCCCACGCATTTGATTAGCTGTCACATAAAAGGCCTCTATTAATTAAAAGAAAGAGACGGTTACATTGCCAAGGACAATAATTATGTCTCTCTGTGCCATCAGGGCACGACACGCCGGCGCGGAGTTGAATATTTTTTCCACAAAAATACACACAGACTGGGTCTCGGGACAACACGGTGTGTGTCTCTCGGCTCACGTGGCAGTGGGGCAGATATCGGGACTATTATTTTTCTCTTTCTTTCACTCGGCGGTGCGATTGGTGAACCTAGAAAAAGGTTGTGTCGGTCCCGTGACAAGAGTGACATGTCCCGGGCATCATTACCGGCGGCGTCCAGGGTCAGCATCGAGCACCTCCGCCGTCACCTCGGGAGGGTGAGAAGACACCCCCCCCCCACCCCCACACCCCCACGCCATCAAAATGTCCACCGCCCTAATGAGCGCCCAGACCGACGCGGGTCTTAATGAGGAGATGGGATGCGATTGCGTCCGGGTTCCGTCAGCGAATTCCGCTCGTTTGGTGCAACAAGCGCGCGCTCACACACACACACACACACACACATGCATGCACACATACACACACACGCACACACACACAAATAGCACATTCTCGTGACCAGTGTTGAACCAGTAAGCCTCAAGCATCGCTTGACGCAACGATCCACCCGCCTCAACACAGATCAACACAGATGTCGGGATTGTTTCGGGATATATATATATATATATATATATATATATATAGGCCTAGTGACACCTTCATCCTCTTGCTTGTTATGAGTTCTCGTCAAATGATTTTGCTTCTCTTGTGGTCTTAATGTGAAAAAGAGAAATGATAGAGAAATTTCCTAGGGGGGGTGGGACGGAGGCTAACAAAGCAACGCATGCAGGGTTGAGGGGTCAAGTCAGGGTACCTTTCATTTCTCCCCTGGTTTGGTCTTTTCATTTGGGAAATGGACATGAAGAAACACAGACGATATGAGCCTGATGGCTCTCATGGTGTGTGCAGGTTCATGTCAGTCTCTCAGAGCTACCTGCCAATTACCATAAACTACAATTAACACGTTTATGCAGCTGTGGTCTCGAGACACCAAGCTTGCTTCAAATCAGCTATATTCTACGATTTAGATCAGTATTATAATCTTCAATTGTACGCTGGAAGTTCACAACAGTCTGCATGTTCTAGCAATACTAATTTTCAAGTCTACGAAACATTGCAATTTTAACGATCAAACGTCCATACTTGATTCATTGCAAGGCATCGTGTTCCCAGTTGCCGAACAAGTGGACAACATGTGTACTACAAGCATGCTCTGACAACGGCCACTAGACTACAAGCACACCAGCAAAATAAAAAATACAGAGGTTGTTTTTCGGCAAGGGATATTTATATGCCTCATTAAAAACATTGTCAACGTCCCTTCTTAATGTCATCCTCCTCAGAATAATTATGATTTAACGTCGGACACACTCGACGAGGTTAACAAAAAAGGAGTGAGGGAGTCTTTGAAACGACAGACTCAGTAGCGGATGATTGAGCGTGTCATTATTATGAAGCTACGACAGTGGCAGCCGGCTTCACACTTACACATTGGGACGGCTGGCTCCTCCGACTTAGCTGTTTTCCCGCCATCGTTATGTCTTTGCCATTCTGATGAAAATGCTGAGTTGTCAAAAAAAAAGGAATTTGATTCCATCTGGGTTTTTTTTCCCTCCCTTCGCTCACTGACATTTATCGCTGAGTGGTTTTCCTGATGTTGGCTGTGTGTGACTATAGTATTGTGTTGAGCTATATCGCGTAATGGCGGTGGTAGTGGTGGACACATCCGCACCATCGGCAAATCGTGGATTGCCAGAACATTCATCATCGACTTTCAATGCTCCCTCAGTGATTCTCCGTGACGGTCTGCGACATCACACCTGTCCGTCATCGGATCATCATTGTGAGAGAGAAAAAACTAAACCTTGACTGAAAATCTAAAAATTGTCAAAAATAGAAGAAATGTGTCCATTGGCGTTTCAGTGCTTTGTCACCTTCATTTATTATTTCCCAGTCAACTGTCAGACCGACAGAGTCAGTGACGCATGCAAGATAATTTTCACCCTTTATATTTATATTTTTTACAGTTATGTCTGATGAAACAATTTACACCTCTTAAGTGTTAAGAGCAAAGAACTGGGGTAGCATTTCTCTATTTTTTTACAGGGGAAAAAGGCATGTCGGAAGTCTACCATGAAGATCCAAACCTCAGATTCAAATGCTAATGTTATAGCTGTTACTGATGCTAACCTTCAGATAGCTTACAGGTCATGAAGGAGCAGCAGTTTTACATCTTGTTTAAGGATGCCTAGTCATGTTTTGGTTTATTTAACAGGGATAATGGACAGACAGTGACTGTCCCAGAGTTAGCTAGATAGCTACATTTCATCATCAGGCCAATCCGCAGGGGAATTATGGCCTCAAATGTTACAATTTAGACAGCGGTGCAGAGAATAAACATTGCATCATACACAACTAAAAGCACTTTCACTTTAAAATAGGGACATCATACACAAAATAAAACAGCCTACTCTGTTTAGTACTTTATGGTGAAGGGTCACGATCGGTTATGTTTCAGCCATGCCTGCAGGTAGGGCTGCGGACACCAGCAGGGGATCGAACCCAGACCCATTAGCCACTACACTACACTATCTTGCCCATATTAACTTTACGACAACTCAAGCCAGGCTATACCATCATCAAACCAGTTAGGATGCTATACCAGTCGGCCTATACCATCGACATTGTGTATGTGGTGTGTCCGTGGTTTACGTGTGTGTGCGTGCGTGCGTGCGTGCCTGCCTGCGCGTGTTGGTCGTGAGTGTCGACCAAATAAATGTGTCCGCGAGACGGTTAAATTAACGTGTGTGTGTGTGTGTGTGTGTGTGTGTGTGTGCGTGCATGCGTGTGTGTGTTACTAGAAAGTAGCGGGCCGCATCCAATGCCAAAGTCTATATAGGCTAGGCCTACGCAACGTGTTGTGTGTGTGTGTGTGTGTGTGTGCGCGTGCGTGCGTGCGCGCGCGCATATGCGTGCTCTAAGTGAAGCGGTACGATTGGGGATAAAAAATAAACCAAGTTAAAATAAATAAAATCAAATAAAAACCTCCTCGCGGTTCGTCTCCCGCCGGCGCGCTTTGATTCGCACTGCAACTGGCCGCCGTCTGCGGTCCCCGCGGACGGACGTCCTCCTTCAGCCTCAAACGACCGACTTTAGGCGATTTGCTTTCATCTGAGAGACCCCCCCCCCCTCAAATAGGCCACCGGTGTACCGTAATTAGCCCAGTTCAAATGTCGAGGGCCGTGAATTATTGATGCTCAGAGATGACTGCGAGGGGGGTTATTTTTATTTATTTTATTTTTGATTCCCCCCCCCCCCCCCCCCCCATACGCTTTAAAGACAGCTGGTGCGTTGAATCAACAGCACACACTGGGGGGGGGGGCTTGTACATTTGACTTGTGAAGTGTAATTAAGTAGGCTATGTAAATTACAGGAAAACATAGTTTAAGTTACTTTCTTTTTTTTTCTTTCTTTTTGACCCTCTGCAAATAGGCCTACAGCTATACGATCAGCTACAAATAGTCTACATTACAACTTTATACTTTACTAAAGGCAGATTAAAATGTACACCTTCAAATTTAGATTTTAAACTTGCATTTCTTTTATTTTGAAAGGACAGCTCCTGCTCATTGACCCTCCTGGAAGCACCTATGTCCTCTAAAGGGTTTTACTATGGCGTCTCTTGTTTGACAACCAAATGTGTCTCATTGTCAATAATCATTAACAACCCTTAATTAGGTGTGTGCGTGTATATAACCTCCGTTATAGGAAATGTGTTTACATAAAGACTAGATATAGGCTTATATGCCTATTATTGTTATTGTAGAAATAAAAAAAATACTTTTAATAATTTGGTTTGCTAAACAGTGAATTACAGTAAATCAATTCCAATTGCGAATTTAATTTTAATTTTAATTCATTTCCCACCAAAGCTTTACCGTTTTAACATAGGTGCACCCCATGCGACCCTTTGGCCTTTTGATGAACCCAACAACAATGACTCACTAGCACTGCTTCCACAGGAGGTACTTTCACCTGGATATGGATAAGGGCATACGACCAATATATGGCTTAAGCCTCTGTCGTGCTTTTTCTTTTCGTCTTCCTTAATTTGGGAAGCTAATCCGTGCATCTACAGGCCTATCGACATCTCTAAACAAGTGCACATTGCACTACTTTGAAATGCAAACTCTTTTGCGTAGTGCAGAAACACAATGGCGCCATCCAGCGGCCATTCGCCGTGTGTTTATAAGTAATACCGGGCAAGTGATTAAATACTTATTCAAGGTCAGATCGCCATGGCCACCGGCCACCATTTTCTAATTTATGTTCAACACTGAAAAGATGAAATTGTATTACCATAAAATGCATTATGCCCCACTGCCATTGATCGAGGGAAACGTCACATGGCGTTGGGTTGTTATGTCGCCCTCTGCTGGTGGAGCCAACCCATGACATTAAAAACAACGGTCACGTAACACGTTAATGGCGTACGTTTCAAAGTCTATTCCGTGATTTTATAAGAACTGAAACAATGGCGAGCAACAGCCCCGCGTTCTTACACGAATATAAGTTATATTTTGCTTTTTTAACCTCAGACTTTTTTTTTCTACCGATAAACCGACAGTCCAGTCACTGAATATCCATTATATTTAGATGCGTAACGCTTAGTTAAGAAGTACATTTGTCCCGACTTTAGTTCGCAATGGCCGACAGGTGGCAGTATAACCGTTGTACCTGACGGACGTCAACAGTCGGTATTTTCGTGACGTCGTGACGTCATGATGCAGCTCTGCCTCGGAAGTCCGTCTCAAGCCAGACTCCTGAGGTCACTCCATAGAGAAACGCTGCCTCCAGAGAGCTGCAGCTGCCTTTGGTTTGGGACAGTTTGTGCGTTCAACATAAACCAATATGCTATGATAGGGAAGTGGTTACCCTTCATATAGAGGTAAAGGGGGGGGGGGGGGGGGGGGTATGAAAGTAAAGATGGAGCGAATGTAGGGCGTCCATCCACTGAGGTGAGGTTAAGGTCAGGTGTGGACCGTCAGCTTGTAATGGCGAATCAACATACCTGGTGGCAAAATAGGGTCCCTTTAAGATCGGACAGATGCAGAAAAAAATGAGGAACAAGGGTGCTGTTGTGTAAAAATCACCTTTATTTGGGCTCCCAATACACAAATCAAGGATATGTTTTACCAATACAGAGTCTGCTTTAAACTTCAAAATACACTGAATGGAAGGAGTCTTGGGGACTGATGCGACAAGCTAACAATTATTAACTCGATACTACAGTCCTATGTACACAATCTTATTTTAAAGAATGCCTCTGCTTTTCTGTTGGTTAATAAGACATTTATAATACGATTGACAGAAGTACAACCACAAGGCCTTTTTTCATACGTTTTTAAGCCAAGGTTTTGTTTAGATGCGTTTTCACAGCAGAAGAGACAAACTCCATATTGTTGAGCTCTTAAATCAGGTACGAGCATTGAGGGAAAAGGGGTCAGGGGAGACCATCTTGTCATAACCCGTGGTTCACTTTTTTTTGTCGGTTAAAATGGTTGCGTGCGGACGGGCTCTTAAAAGAGCAAGACCGCGCGTCGGACCGACTCCGAACTCCTGCCGTCTCCGACGAGTAAAAAACCAAAAAATAAAAGGAAAAACAAAAACAAAAGATACATCTCCACAGACAGGTACTTAAACCAAGAGAGAGAGGAAGATTCTTATATCAAAAAACGTTTTTCCGAGACCTGAGTTTTTTTTCTTTTTAAAGTGGAATAAAATGTCTAAACATACAAAAATGTACATACATTAATGTCAATGGCAGAATGGTCAAACATGGCTGCGAAACACACTTGCTCCATCTTCCCTTTTGTGATTGAAAACATGCTCATCATTTCAAAACATAAATAAGACGGCTTGCAGTAAAATTCATAATTCAAGGTTTTTCTTTTACCCAATCACAGAACCCAAAAATTAAGTTAAGTTCATTTTCTTTGTCGCAAGCTAGTAGTACACTGCTTAATGCATATATATTTTGTACAATTTTTCGTGACTGCCTTTTACGAGGTTTATTTTCTTACGAGTGTGCAGACAAGGACTTGATGATACAGAAATTCAGATAACTTAAAAAAGAAAAGGAAATAAATTCATTCTTTAATTTTTCTTTAAAATTCTATTAAAAGCATGTGTGTGTAATACCTTTTTTTTTTTTTTTCAGTTGAAATCTAGATGACATTCGTTCTCCGCCCCCCACGCCCCCCCCCCCCCCCCCCCCATTCCCCTTTCCAACAAAGACGAAAAGGGAGAGGGGGGGGTTCATAAGTTCATTCCTTGGGCACTTAGTAAGGAGTCCAGCATGTCAAAAGTGTCTTTGTAGTCCGTGTGCTGGCCGTTCGCATTCAGCACGCCGTTGGCGCCATCATGGGCGAGCCGCTCCACCGCCCTCGGACCCCCGTCCGCCGCGTAGTGGGCCGACCCCAAGGGCCCCCCCTTGGAGCTACGGCTACTCTTGCTCGAGTGGTGGTGGTGGTGGTGGTGGTTGTTATTATTGTGGGTGCCGGCATCCGGGTGCGCCCGCTTCCGGGACGAGCCGGAGGAGCCACCGTCGTGCCCACCGCCGCCAGGGACTCTGAGGGTTAAGGCGGGGGCGTTGCCGCCGTCCATGCCGCCCCCGCGTACCCCCCCTCCCAGGGAGTAGGCGTGGGAGGAGTGTGAGCCGTGCTTGGGGTGGCGGTGGCCCGAGTGGTCCTTGTGCTTGTCCTTGCCGGGCACTGCGGCGGCGGCGCCCTGCTCCGAGACCAAGAGACGCTCAGAGGACACCTTGATGCGCATCTTGAGCTCCTCTCCGCTGCCGCCCACGCCGTTTTCCGCAAATGCAGAAGACGATGGAGGAGGAGCAGGCGCGGGGGCAAGGCGAGACTTTTTGGAGCTGGATTTCTCACGCCGGCCCTCCCCCACCTGTGCCGAGCCCTGCGGCTGAGAGCGTTTTTTGTGGTGATGGGAGGAGGCGGTGGTGAGGCTGGGGCCCGGGGGGTATAAGTCACCGCCCGGCTCCTCCACACGGCCGTTCTGCATCGCCAGCTCGGCGGCCGCGTGCTTCTCGCGGTACTTGTCTAGAGTCAGGACCTTCTGAGGGCGGGCGAAGGGCAGTGGGTTGGCAGCCAGCGGCTGGCCCTTACCCCCGGAGGAGGCCCCCGCCCCGGCTCCCCCTGCTTTGTGTTCGTGCTTGTAGTCTGAGTGGGAGGTCTGCGGGGGGAAGGGCTCGTAGCCGCAGGCCTTGGGCGGGTCGTCCAGGGGCTGGTAGGGGCCGAAGGGGCCCCCCATAGGGTCTAGGGAGGGCATGTCGCCGGGGTCCGAGGACGAGGTGGAGGGGAAGAAGGAGCCGGCGACCGCAGAAAGGCTGTCCAGCGACGACGGCCCCAGAAAAGCACTATCCACTGACCCCCCCTCTGTCTTTGGCTTCTTGGCAGCTTGTGTGGCCTGAGCGAGAGTAGAGAAACAGTTCAGTCTGGCTGCTCTTACCAAATAGGTTAATGTGAACAGGCATCTTAATGGAACTATCGATGACCAAAAGGTGTGTATGCTAAGAAAGTATGCATTAGCATGTACCCATTTAGCCTCGTTTCTAAATGCTACTAGCCTGATTTAGCTTCCCTCTACTAGCATAGTTTAGCTTCTATTCAAAACCTTAATAGCCTGGTTTAGCTTCCCGCTACTAGCCTTGTTTGGCTTCCCTTTACTAGTAGTTTAGCTTCTATTCAAAAACGTACTTGCAAGGTTAAGCTTCCCGCTACTAGCCGTGTTTAGCTTTCCTTTACTACCATAGTTTAGCTTTCCTTTAGTACCATAGTTTAGCTACCCTCTACTAGCCTTCTTTAGCTACCCTCTACTAGCCTTCTTTAGCTACCCTCTACTAGCCTTCTTTAGCTTCTCTCTACTAGCAATGCTTAGCTTCTATTCAAAATGTCAGCCTTGTTTAGCTTCCATTCACCCACTACTAGCGATGTTTAGCTTCCAATGCTACGTTAGCGACTTACCCTCCAGTTACGTATTCTCTTCAGCCTGCTGGGCGTCTTCTCCAAGATCTGGAGGAACTCATGTGTCAGCTCTGAAAAACGAAAACGACAAAAAGAGAACACCGTTGGAGATGACGTTACCATGGTATCAATTGAGGTGAACTCCTCCATTGGCCTGATTCCCCTCGCAGTTATCTTGGTTCCATCTTGGTGGGGGAAGCAAATGCCGAATTCCACATCCAAGAGTCAACAGCCCTCTGGAAAGCCGGGCGTTATCACATTCAGAGCTGTGTACAAATCTTCAGAAAACACCCTGCTCCACGTACTATAGTGTAGTCATTATGCCAATTCCCAATCAAAAGAGGTGGACGCATATTATCTGGCTGAAAGATACAAAAAATACTTTTCCCGAAAACTGGAGCAGCACATCTATCGTGGGCTGTTTACTGTGCCAAATTATTTTTGGGCCTGGAATGACCAACAGTGGAATAAGGACCAATGGAAGAACCACACACCACAGTGCGGGAACATTGAACCCTTTCAGATTCCTGGTTCCTCTCTGTGCCAGTTCAATAGTAACGCAAAACAACAACTTGACACTTTTGCACTGGCTTCCTCTCAGTAGGACTCATCAACCAGCCGGAGCTCTAGCAGTGGAGCCTTCTCTTGGTTGCAACGCAACAACACTATCAAAACACCGCTACAAAACGCTTTGGGAAGACAAAATTTGCAGGATCGCAGCAATAGGCGGCCACAATAGCAGTCCACCCAAAAAGAACAGCAACCACAACCATCACCCTGAAATGATTCCCCAACTACAGCTGCGACCTCGCTCACGTTCTTTCAAGTCCACAGCCAAAAAACACTCAAAACAGGCGTTGAGCATAACAACGCATTCCTGCGCCATGAGAAACACAATTTCACGTGAAGCTTGACGGCATAAAAAACAAGCATGGACGTTGAACTTTCACATTTCTTATTTGCATCGTTCTTTTTGTTGCTTTGTCATTTTATCATAACACCATATGAATATCATGTCATAACCCTATATGCATATCATATCCCTATACAATGTCATATAACACCATATGAATATCAGGCAACACCAGGTGGGGTCCCAACCCCAAGGATGGGTACCTCTGTTAAAGTGGCAATCTCAAAGATTTTTATGTAAACAAATGTGATTGTGCCTTTGGCCCACCAAATCTCCATTCTCTTCCAGAGTGGAAAACTCTACAGGCCAAGCAATCGTTTTAATATGTATCCCCTGCATTTTTTCACCTGCCAAGGGGGTCAAATCTATTTGCCATTGCCTGGTGGTGTACATTTTTGACCCTGCTGCGAAACCATTATTGTTTCGCAGCAGGGCACCTATTGCACCATTATTGCAATAGGTGTCGCCAAAGAACAAAATGGAAATTTCAGAGATTGCCACTTTAAAGAGGGAGGTCTCACCATCCAGCAGCTGTAGCGTCACGGTCCGGTCCAGGTACTCCCACCAGTGTTTCCCATCCATGGACACTGGGATCTCCCAGTTGGACCACTTGCAGGCCAGGTGTATGCACACACACGCGATCACTGTCGGCTTGTGCTGGAGGCAGAAGGTGGTGAGGTGCAGGCTGTGGAGGGAGGAAGAGGGCGGGGGGGTAGAGCCAGAGAGAGACAAAGGGGAACGAGAGTCATGGTAAGACGAGAGGCTAGAGAGGTGGGTGGAGGTTGAGAGTCACAGAGCAACTGTCGTAGAATCTGGCAGTCTATACATGCAGTGGGATTACAATTGTGAATCTGTCAAATCAAAACTACATTTTTAATGGCCTCAAGGGCTCCATTTTGTTTTTCCAAGTGATTTCAGAAATGCGTGTGCTGAAAAATGACACCAACTATATCAAGTTTGGTTAGATATGAATGGGCCCACCTGATAAAAGGATTTTGAGATTAATCGTGGCGAAAGATTACCAACAATAAATGAATACGAAATACGTTGTGCATACACAGTCACACACACCACCCTTACCTTATGAAACGGGTGCATTTGTGAAACGTACATTTAAGATTTACAAGTCTGACTGAGGTTTCTGTAATTATACACTTGCCCATGGCTTCATGCACCCAACAACTGCACAAAAACGGTCTGCTTTTTGTTTAAGTTTGTATTTGGGCTGATTTTAAGGATGTTTTTCATGGTCAATTACAAAAACCTGTCCTGTGTGTGTGCCTGTGTTTTATATTGAACAAAAAGTAAAAATATATAATGAACTCAATCTTCGTTACATGTACATTTAGTCACTTACTGAAACAAAAAGTGTTTCTCAACCCCCATTTGAAAAAGACTTGCATGCAGTTTTACTATTACTCAGCCAGAAGAACATTCCACCATCTACAATAATACATTTAGCAGTTGAACTTCAACCATTATATAGTTATTTAATTTAAACGTATCATTGTGGCACCAACTTGATGCACACAGTCAGCCAATACAAATTTACTTAGGTCTTCCGGTTTTAACTCTTAAAAGTAAAATACTACAAATAATTCATTGCAGTGATGATAGACAAATGGAGCAGTGGGAGACTGAGAAACACTTCAGTGGTTCAATGGTACAGGTGATTAGGTTATTTGTGTCGTTGCATATGCCTAGTTGCAATCTATGCAATCCATCCCAAACTACACTGCGAATTAGCGGTGGGACAAAAACAAATTGAATGTGAAATGAGGCTATGGTAGTTGAGGGAACGTAAAGGGATGCTACAGTTACAGCTCATTAAGAAGTTCACATGTATTCTTCAATCTTAATTTGCAAGAGAACTAAAATTGCGTTTTTGAAAATTCACAAATTATACAGTGGTGTGACTGAAAAAAATTACCAAACAGACTAGACAAGACAAATCTCTAAATACAATCAATTCCACACCAATGAAGAAATTAAAATGATTGTGAACTTCTGCCTGTCCCATCTTCTTGATTTTCCTTTCCAGTTTGGTGACCAATGAAAGTTATGAGTATATAAAATACACAGCAGTATATATAAAATAGTAGTAAGGGTGTGGCCTAATTTGCAGTATAGTTTGGGGGTTCATATTTTGCTCTAGAAAAAAGTAAAAAAGCAAAAAAATGTATAATTTTTTTAAAAAGACAGACGTGTTACTCATACTTACCAGGGGAATCTCTAAGTTTACATCTTTTCAATCTTTAGTGGCAATCTATGTTCAGGCTACCAATGTGTTTTTTTTGTTTGTTTTTTTTTGCTTTAGACATGGAGACCACGGAGGTATAGAGCACCACTACACTCCACAATGTGCATTCAACCCCTTTGTGCCAACACAGATGCCCCTGTACAATACACCGCACACAGCGGCCTGGGCCCGGTACGCCACACCGCCGCCCAGAGCCCCCCGGGGTGAGCCGGGGGAGTGCAGAGGGGGCAGAGCGGGTTCCCGGAGGCCCGGCCGCTCCAGGGCGTTGGACACAGGGAGGGGGACCCCGCATTACAGGAAGCTATAGTGTGCCGTCACAGTGCAATAAGGGGACAGGATAACAACCTGTTGGTAGCCATGAAATAGGAAGTCTGAGCCAAATCCTTGCTTGCTGTGGAAAGGGACAGAAAGACAGGAGGGTAAAGGTTTTGGAAGTGACATCGAAAGAATACAGCAATATATTGAGTTAACCTTATACATTTTAACCTTAAACAGATGGTTGTGTAAGCCCAATATAGCAATGACACATGGTTGTTCAATTGAATAGTTCATTTCTGGCACGATGGTACCAAACAACAAAGGGTTTGTTGATTCTACAAAATTTGGGAAAGCCCTTTCTCAACATCGAAACCAACTTCACAATCCCTTTGTATCCAAAAGATCGTTACAGAAGGACTAGAGCGTCATGCAAGACAAAACGCACACAGAAATGAACTCTCCACAAAAAGGAAACGGTGGCAATAATAATGTGAGAAAGCGTCTGAGAGAAGGAAGTGTGTACCTCGCACTAGCTGGGAACACCTCACAACATCAGTGTGTGGATGTTCAACTGTTATTTCAAAACCTGGAAAGATTCAACGAAGCCGTTCAGCCATTTTGCATGCGCACCCGCCCACGTACACGAGTACATGGCAGGGGGTGGAGTTAAATACACACATGACATGGTAGCTCAGGTACACCCTAACTTCCACAGGTTAGGGAGAAAGGGACGATACGCCCGTCATTATCCAATCAAGTGTGTTTACATGGATGCACGGAACCAGATGGCCCCTGGGTAATTGGGCAGCGCGTTTACACGTGGCACTGTAATCTGGTTCCTCTTTAAGGTCTGGTTCACGTGTGCCTTGTTGGTGAACAAATTCAATCAAGTGCCTCCACCACCGCCTCTTAAAACAAAAGTGGAGGAATGTCGTGTGGGTGAAAGTCTACCGTGGGGAAAATTGTCTTTAAGTACACGACGACAGCCGTGTGTCACTGTTCGGTGGTTTCCGAGTCACTTTAGCAAGACACTGCTTCTGCTCATTGTGTTGACTACTGTGATTCTTATCTCGACCTCCACCTTTTTGTTGGGGGGTCGACGCTTGGGGGGAAAAGTAGCAGAATTGAGCTTGGGAGCCCTGGTTTTGTCAGTAGAATTCAAGCGCTGTAATGGGATTTTTCTAGACCACATTTTATGTTTACATGGCGCCTAATATGTCAAATCAGTTCAGGGTAAAAGCGGTGTGGGTAAATCGCATGTAAACACACTTATTGAAGGAGCGGTAACTGCTCCATTCTAAAACAATTACATTTTTAAACATTACTCACATTAAAAACCATTTATTGGCGAAATACCTGCATGTATGTATATACGGGGGAATAATTGCGGATACTTCCCCCTGGAGTAATGGCTCAACTATTGTAGATCACAGAATGGTGCAAACATCGACAAACAGTTACAAGACCACTTACCCAGTGTTTGCAGCACTATAGTTTCTAGAAACACAAGCTCCTGGGCTTGCTGGTGATAGGCCTAAAAAACAAAAATTGATCAAACAGGCACGATTAACCTCAGCATATTTCACATCTAATCAACACCACACAAAGAGGCATATGTGGCTCAATTGACAAGTGGCACCGACTCTAAAATAACATTTTTAAAAAACGGTTGCGTTTTAGACACTAACATTTGGAAACAAGCGTGACTAACGTTAGTTAAGTATATAGGAGCTGGGAGAGAGCGGCTGTGAAAACAAAAGGCCTGGTTGTACGTGGACTCACGTTGCCCTTCGTGTCCAACGGGGGTTCCTGGGGGTTTACGCACGCATGTGCCACTTTAATGACATGTTCAAGTTTCCTGGGCTGCTCCTCGACTTTCGCAGCAAGAAACAACGTGGTCTGGGAGATTATCTGGGGGGTAGATATGAGCCAATCACAACGTTACAGTCAATCTCAACACGGGGTATCATAACCTGAGGAGGGGAAAAACTAAAAACCATCACCAATGATGAGGATGACGCCATACTTACATTTCTGTGGAACTTGGTGAAGGAGTGGATCATATAAAACCTATGCATATACACAATTGCAGTGTTGATGATCAACTGAGAGCTGTGGGTGGGAGGAAGGTTAAGGCATAATAATGACCATATAGTTGTCAGAAACACAATGTTGCGGATAGCCACGAACACCACCTCCTTTGAAGGGGCCATGTTAACCAAAACGTGCGCAACTAACCCCACCATCTGCGTCAGTAACCCCCCCCCCCCCCTTTAAACATCGACGGCCACACAACTTGACCGTTACGACGTTATCACCCAAAACAAACACGTCGTAAAACGTCCACCAAACGCTTCATCCGCCCGTTGACTGCCCTCCTCGCCATTACAGAAAGAGTCGAAGCGACGAAACAATAGCCGGCTAACAGCAGCGGGCCTGCGACGCGGCTAGCGCCAAATGCTAATGCTATGCTACACGGCAACCACTCAACAAGGAGTCTCAAATTAAACACAATTAACCACCGAAACTATAGCTATAAACACAATAAAAACACACAATCCGGCACCGCGACGCTTTTACATACTCCTATCGCGGTCCACACACGCCATATCATCATTATCTTTCCGAGTTCGCGGAAGAAGAAGAGGAGAAAGTAGCGCGGCCCTGCGGGGTGATATTTTAGCCAAGCTAGCATGCTAGGCTAGGAAGCTAAGCGTTGTAACTCGACGAGGGCCGGGCCAGCTAGCACGCTAGCCGCTAAGCGAGACGGGGGTTAAGGGATACACGTTGAGTCTCTGGCCCATGTCCTGGATGAGGTTGGCGGCCTGCTGCCGGTAGGAAAGCTCCCGGTCCGACTCGACCCCGCAGCGCCGGGACGGGGTGCTTTCCAGCTGCTCCCGGGAGAAGAGCCATTTCGACGAGGGTCCCCGGTGCGCCGACATCGCAACGCTCCCGCATCCAGACCCGACGACGGAGACGGAGGAGGAGGTGGCGGCGGCGGCGGAGGAGCAGCAGCAGACGGTAGACGGCGGCGGTGGTGGGGGGGCGAGCAGCGGAAGCGGTGTCGGGAGGGAGCCTGCGCATGCGCGGCGGAGCGGTAGCGCGGTGCGGTTTCTTGTGGACAGCGCCCCGCGTGGCCGATGGACGATGGAGGTTTTCGGTTCGATGCCCGGGGAGACGATAATCGTGTGATTGTGCTTTTTGTTTGGAGTACTCTCGGGGTCAATAAACACAGTACTCTGAATCTGAATATAAATAGTCTTTGTGTAATATTTTATACACACACACACACACACACACACACACACACACATATATATATATATATATATATATATATATATATATATATATATATATATATATATATATATATATATATATATATATATATATGTTTTTATTTTATACTTTCATTTATTTTGTTATGATATTGTATTCTTTACTTTAAAACGTTAAATTGAAAATAAATTACGTTGCCTACTCGGTGCGATGTAATAAATACACACCTACCAAAAATAAATCATATTTCTTTGTAACATCCAGCCTACAGTACCCACCTCTCACCGCCAGGTGGCACTGGAGACCGGGAACTGAAACCCAGTTGTCCCCCATGCATGTACTTGGTGGGCTGCCTGCCGTTGACGTCCATCGACCCAGAGGACATCCTTGACACCACTGCGAGTCAATCGATCGATATCATACTAATTGAACACAGGTTAACAAAGTAGCATAAACAGAGTGACGACTTAATTTGCCACGTTTGATTATTCTCCTGCAGGATTGGCGAGGCTGTTTCATAAATCTGCAGCCTCATAAAAAGGAAATTGGCTGATGAATAGGCCTACATTTATTTGGTGAACTCAAAATAAAACTAAAATTGAAAGGAGGGCTAAGTAGGCCTGTAGTGTATACGCATTACAATAGGCCTATTCGTGTGTGTGTGTGTGTGTGTGTGTGTGTGTGTGTGTGTGTGTGTGTGTGTGTGTGTGTGTGTGTGTGTGTGTGTGTACTTGAACCAATGTACCTGAATCGACCGTTTTCATGTTAAGGTTTTGCGAGTTCATACATAAATGACGTGTTTTTCCCCAGAGAATAGCCCACATCAACGATTACATATCGTGAAGATAAGATGAGATAAGATAACACTATGATGTGGTATAGAAAAGCATTTCTCTTTTAAAAAAAATAGCCCTGAACGCAGATGTGAGCCTGTGTATCGCTATTGATTAAAGAAGGGAGGTCCGCCCATCCCGGACCGGCGCGCACCGCGAGCCCACCTGGGACAGGTGTTTTTTCACCGCAGTGAAGCAGCGCGGCGACTCGCGAGCGCAGCGGATAGTAGACGGGGAAGAGCTCCACCTCGCGCCCCCCCCCCCCCCCCCCCCCCACAGGACCCCACCCCGCCCCCCCGCAAAAAAAGGGTCTCGTGAGTTGCTGCCGCCCCCGCAAGCCGCAATTAGAGTCCGCGTGTTTTTCGCGGAATCGCGACTTCGCGCGAAAATTCGCGTGTGGTTTTTTTTCGCGCTTTCTCGCTTCTCGTCGCTGCCCGCGCGCGCGCACGTCGTTCTTCCTTCTCCACCATCACCTCGGACGCCGCGTCCTGCGCACCCCCCTCCCTCCACCCCATCTCTCCCTCCCCCCACCCCATCTCTCCCTCCCCCCCCCCCCACCCCATCTCTGTCCCTCTCTATAGAGTGAGACACTCGCGCTTCGTCACGCCCGTGTGCGAGATTTCGCGAAGCGCCGACCAGTTCGGAGTTTGAACCCCCCCCTTCCCCCCCACCACCACCCACCGCGAGTCACAGCCATGTCAGACCCGACGGAGACCGAGACCCCCCCGGATCCCGTGGTGGTGGTGGTCAACAGCAGCGCGATCCCGGACCCGGCGGCACTCGTCCTGGACCCCACGGTGTTGAACGGACGCTGCGAGCGGCAGGACGCATCGGAACCACAACATCAGCACCAGCCGGACCAGGAGGAGGGGCAGGAGGAACCCACGGGGGGAAGTCAAACCGGAGGTTTCAAGATGGACCAGGAGATGAAGATCACGGACAGCATAGAGGACCAGGGTGGGTAAAAACCAAAAAACCAAAAACAAAAGAAGTGGTCCGATCTAGACCTTTATAATGGACCTCATCAGACCGCTTGCAGACCATTAATGTGACACTTTGTCTTTTGTTTGTGATGGATCAATGGGTGTCTGTTCAGACCGTCACCGCACAATGTATAGATATCGATTGCGGCCGTCAGGATTTAATTTTCGCCTATTTATATTCAAGTCTCATCAGTTGTGGCACGCACACACACACATTCATGCACAGCACCTTCAAAGTAAAAGCTTTTTTCCAATGGCAGCACAGCTCCGGTGGGTGAAGTGTAATTATTGTGCTTACAGCCAGTGACCCAAATGTTCCCATTCCAACAATAACTTCACGTCCGGTAGTTTTCTGTAACTTTGTTTATTGAATAACCGGCTGCTTGTGTATACAGACCATACCAGCCCTAGTTAGTCTAGCAGGTATTTTTATAATGTTATAATGTCACCAAATACAGCGCAGCATGTGAGCTCTCGCTACATACAGTAATGTGATTACTGTCACTGTAATAGCATCACTGTGACAAGCATTCAGTCATCTGATTATACGACGTAATGTGTTTTCATTTTGTAAAAGTAAAGTATACACACTCATCAGATCCTGAATGCTATGATGTGTTCTGTTGATTTCCCTGGGGTGAATTCATTTGAAGCACACACACACACACACACACACACACACACACACACACACACACACACACACACACACACACACACACACACACACACACACACACTTAAAATCAAGATGATGATGATGATGATGATGATGATGATGATGACGATGGTGAAGATGGTGTGACGTCTCGGCCGCGCTCCGCAGGTCTCCTGGAGAGCAGCATGCGTCTGAAGCCCCACGAGGCTCAGAGCTACCGCAAGAAAGCCCTGTGGGTGTCCTGGGTGTCCATCGCAGTGACCATCCTGCTGGCCATCGCTGCCTTCAGTGAGTACTCCTAGCGCCGCCCCCCCTCTACTCCTAGCCCCGCCCCCTCCGGCTGGGTGCCAATATACAGGCTCTGGTCCAGTCGATCTACTTGATACCCTACCAGTGTTGTCGTCTAGTTTCAGTTGGACTGCTGATTAAATGCTGCATTGAATGAGGGTGGCAGATTATATCGTTGATATTGATGCATCAATAACATAGCCAAGCAGGGCCCAAGTAGGATGTGGCTTAGGGCCCCCCAAAGGTCAGAAATGGTTTCCAAGGATTAGTTGCCAAATTTACCAACGTATATCAATATCTAGCTCCACCCCATGTTCCTTGAGCGCAAAGGTGTGATTGTTGGTTTAAACCTAAAGGATATGATGTAATACTATATTATGCATGGCAATGGTGATGGTTTTACTCAGGAATTATCACAGAGAATTAGCCTTTCATCGACAATTGGAATTGTTTTAGAACTAAAGGACATATAAACTTGGATTTTACTGCCAAAAAAGTTGGTAAAGTTTGGAGACCAATATATTAATATTTATAGTCAATACTAACCTGGCAAGCCAGACCCACATCAGAAAGATGTAGGGTCTGGCTCAGCTCCATTGGCAGTGTGGGCCGGATAAACGGTTGTCTTTCAAGTTCCCTCTGCACGCAATAGGATAGCGCAACAACCAATCAGAGCAACGAAGAAGGTGACGTAGTCAGAGCGACGGCTCTGACTACGTAATTAATCAAAACTCAGAATAAATATTTATTTTCGAGGAAAGACTTCAGAGCCGTTCTTTGTTCTTTTCTCAAAGAAAATGTTAACTTCAAGTCTTGAAGAGTCGCGGCCAAAGCCGAGTGGAAAGACAGCCGTTCGCCAGCAGTAGCAGCCATTGTTTACCTCTAACACGGAACCGTCGCAACTCTGTCGTCATTAGGTAGCCCGGCTTTCGACTCCGCCCCTCAAGATGTGATTGGCCTGACAGATTTTCTTTTTCCAGCAGCGCAAAACGACGACGAAGGGCTAGACCCCCCTGGCTGCAAATTAAATTTGCTGCCGCTAGGGGCGTCTAGATTTCTAGGCTAAGTCAATACATCTGTTAATACAAAATATTTAGAGTCGGTGGGCTCTTTCTTGTCATTAATCTTTACTGAAGAACTAAATAATTCCTACATGCAATAGGCAAATACAGCCACATATGTAACTCAGCAGCAGGTGAGTTTGAGTTGTTTGTGTGTCATTTACATAAACCCCCCACACATCTGGACTCTGTACTCCAACGCCGCAACGTCGGCGTGCAAATGTGCGCTCTTCCCCCGAACCGAGATGCATAACCAAAGAGGGCACAGGCGTGTTCGCTTTCCACTGCAGTGTAGCCGACCGTGACCTGAATACACAAACAGCTCAACCGGCAAAGACAATAAAAAGGCACAGATGAGAAACCTCTCGGTCTGTGTTGTGTTGAGTGGACAGGTGGTGCTCTGCCTTCCACCCCTCTTAGTTTGTTGTTGTCAGTTTCCTGTCGAGTCCTTACTGCGATAACTGGAGTCTAAGAGCCAGAGAGCCCCGCCCCCGTCCTAATGTGACTAGATTGGTTTCACCTGATTTGTTGATTCAGTTTGGCGGGCTCAGCTATCATGTTGCTTGGCTGGGCCAATCAGAAATGATCAGAAAGACGTAGATTGTTAATACTTTATTACCATTCAACTTAGTTGTTAGGGATTTGCCTCAGTGTGCTCATGACAGAACAACAAACAAGCACAGCATAACGGCCAAGACACAATGAGATAAACAATACATAACACATAACACCCACCCCATAGAACATACATACATACACACACACATACATACATACATACATACATACATACATACATACATACATACATACATACATACATACATACATACATACACACACACACATACATACATATATACATACATACACACACACACATACATACATACATACATACATACATACATACATACATACATACACACACACACACACACACATACATACATACATACATACATACATACACACACACACACACACACATACATACATACATACATACATACATACATACACACACACACACACACACACACATACACACACACACACACACACACACACACACACACACACACACACACACACACACACACACACACACACACACACACACACACACACACACACACACACACACACACACACACATACATACATACATACATACATACACATACATACACACACACACACACACACACACACACACACACACACACACACACACACACACACACACATACATTGATGGATGTAATATATTGACAGTCGAAGAGGAAAGTCTAGTGCAAAAAAAATACAAATAAAATGTTTAAAAATTTAAAAGACTTAGTTAGTGCTTTGCTTTTTTAAAATTATTATCTGAATGTCTTAAGAATTTCATGGGCCAGAATGACCGTGTGTAGTCTTGTGCATTTGATGAATAAAAACCCTTTATAATACAATTACAGTTAAACCATTTGGCAGGTCAAAGCTGAAGTTGAGCACCAAAAAACGACAAATTGTAGGCATTCTAAATATACGTTGACAAGAATAAAACCCAAGACTTTGTGGAACCCCCTGATCTTTATCTACTGTATCTTGTCTCTACTGTCTTCTTGTCTTGGCTCTAATGTATTAGTAGCAGTTCTCTTTTCTCTCCGTACTTTATTCTACATGATTTGCATAGTTTGTCATCAGAAACTGTATGTAAAGTTCAAACTGCACACTAGCTTGGATCTGAGAAAGAGTTTTTTTCTTCCCCACTTTGTCTCTACGAGAAGAGTCACCATGGTAACGACGAAGGGGATAAGGGGTTCTTACATCACACAGGGTCCACCCCCCCCCCCCTCCCATGAGAACAGCGTTGGCTCCCCAACACTGGTCATTGTTTTGCTTTTGTTTTTTTCACGCGCAATTTGGGAGATTCAAAAACAAAAAAAACACTTTGTATGCAAGTTCAATAAGCTATTAGCGAAGTGCGTTTCAGGTTACAGTCAACAATAGAAAGTCGATATGTAATCGGGCCGTCGGTGGCGGGGGTTCGGTTGAGAAGTGACCAATCGGAAGACAGATCGGAGGGTTCCAGACTGCAGAGGTTCTTCCCAAATCTGGCACAAATGCTTCAAACGTATGTGGTTCCTGTGTGTGTGCGTGTGTGTGCATGTCTTTGTGTGTGTGTGTGTGTGTGTGTGTTTGTGTCACACATGACATGGCTGATACTGGTGTGGTATATTTATTTCAAGATGCCCCTTGACCCTACCTGCTCCTTAATGACCTGTCTCTGTACCAGTGTTGCCAATCTAGCGACTTATTCAGACCATCAGGGATAAAACGAGATATTCAAATATATTTATATTGTAATTCATTCCCATGCATGCAGTCCACGGCTTCTTGACTAACAGCGCTTCCACGACGCCCCTCCTATGGTCAGTCTTCTCCCTCCCTTTGTAGAGCTTTTTAAAAACATTTTTACTTCAAATATCAGTAAAATAAAAATATTATATAAGGTCCTGTGAGTGATTATTTGGCTAAAGATTTCTCTATCTACCTGTTTATATGACTTTGATCTCTTGATCTCTGCCTTGCTGCACCTGACACAACCACTAAGCTTTATGCAAATGAATGCCCAACAATGTCAGCAATATGCAAATGAGTGTATGACGTCATCTGGTGACTTTTAGCGACTTTTGGAGCTAGTGCTATCTACTTTCATTGGAAACGAGATGGCAACACTGCGCTGTACTGTCTAACCCCTACCTGCTCCTTAATGACCTGTCTCTGTACTGTCTAACCCCTACCTGCTCCTTAATGACCCGTCTCTGTACTGTCCAACCCCTACCTGCTCCTTAATGACCTGTCTCTGTACTGTCCAACCCCTACCTGCTCCTTAATGACCTGTCTCTGTACTGTCTAACCCCTACCTGCTCCTTAATGACCCGTCTCTGTACTGTCCAACCCCTACCTGCTCCTTAATGACCTGTCTCTGTACTGTCCAACCCCTACCTGCTCCTTAATGACCTGTCTCTGTACTGTCCAACCCCTACCTGCTCCTTAATGACCTGTCTCTGTACTGTCTAACCCCTACCTGCTCTTTACTGTAATGACCTGTCTCTAAAATTCACTTTACGTCGTTTTGGACAAAAGTGTCAAGCTATATACGCATGCAGCAAATGGTGCAAACGCCGTTGTTTTCCTCTGATGGCATCCTGCTATGAATTTGGGAGGGAAGGGGACGATCAACACATTGCTAATCCCAACGCAAATGTCAGGCAGCCGTGGGACGTCCCCAGTGTGTCTGCACAGAACGTATTATTCCAGGGGCCGGATGGAAATCTCTGGCGGGCCGGATTTGGCTACTATAGATAGATAGATAGATACTATAGATACTATAGATAGATAGATAGATAGATAGATAGATAGATAGATAGATAGATAGATAGATAGATAGATAGATAGATAGATAGATACTATAGATAGATAGATAGATAGATACTATAGATAGATACTATAGATAGATAGATAGATTGATAGATAGATACTATAGATCGATAGATAGATAGATAGATAGATAGATAGATAGATAGATAGATAGATAGATAGATACTATAGATAGATAGATAGATAGATAGATAGATAGATAGATAGATAGATAGATACTATAGATAGATAGATAGATACTATAGATAGATAGATAGATAGATAGATAGATATATACTATAGATAGATAGATAGATAGATAGATAGATACTATAGATAGATAGATAGATAGATAGATAGATAGATAGATACTATAGATAGATAGATAGATAGATACTATAGATAGATAGATAGATAGATAGATAGATACTATAGATAGATAGATAGATAGATACTATAGATAGATAGATAGATAGATAGATAGATAGATAGATACTATAGATAGATAGATAGATAGATAGATAGATAGATAGATAGATAGATAGATACTATAGATAGATAGATAGATACTATAGATAGATAGATAGATAGATAGATAGATAGATACTATAGATAGATAGATAGATAGATACTATAGATAGATAGATAGATAGATAGATAGATAGATACTATAGATAGATAGATAGATAGATACTATAGATAGATAGATAGATAGATAGATACTATAGATAGATAGATAGATAGATACTATAGATAGATAGATAGATAGATAGATAGATACTATAGATAGATAGATAGATAGATAGATAGATAGATACTATAGATAGATAGATAGATAGATACCATAGATACCATAGATACCATAAATAGATAGATATAACTAGACTAAACTGCTTTTATCCATGATTAGCATCTCGTGGCCGCATCAACACTTAGCATAGTGTTGTTGCTAGATACAACCACATCTCCTCTCCCTCGCTCACTCTCACTCACTTTCTCCCTCTCCCTCTCCCTCTATGTCTGTCTGTCTGTCTGTCTGTCTGTCTGTCTCTCTCTCTCTCTCTCTCTCTCTCTCTCTCTCTCTCTCTCTCTCTCTCTCTCTCTCTCCCCATCATCACCTGTTCCTGCTCCCTGGTCAGGCCTGCTAGGGAAAGATTTATGGCCGGAGGATAACACACACACACACACACACACACACACAGTAAAACATTAGCATTGAGCAAACACAGGCGCAAGCGCTGCATCTGTAATCTGTGAGTGTTGTTGTGCACACACATCCTGTCCTGTGTGTGTGTGTGTCCTGTGTGTGTCCTGTGTGTGTGTGTGTGTGTGTCCTGTGTGTGTGTGTGTGTGTGTGTGTGTGTGTGTGTGTGTGTGCATGCGTGCATGTGTGTTTTCTGCACCTGAAACACAGGTGCAAGTCATACTTGGTGGTTGTGTAAGCTGTCTGTTTGCTGGTGGGTCGACATCGGTTCTCTGAGGAGCAGAAAGACGGCTCTGTCAACGTTCTTTATACACAAAGTCACAAGCAAACTTTCCCTTTAATGAGCAGGACATGAAATAATGCCACATTTATGTTTTCATTACACCGAGTCGTTTCACAGACACTCACCTAGCCGAAGCGAGGTGAGGCCGGGATCAATCGAAATGGGAGTCGGCGTGAAAAGTCCAACAACAGCTGGAGTGCAGGGCAGCCATAGGAAATATTGTTCTTCCTCTTCCTATATTGACCCAAAATAACAGGTTAGACGAGTAAACAAATACAAAATTGTATCGAGCCCCGCGGCTAGGTGAAGCACACACACACACACACACACACACACACAAGATGAAGCACAGCAATAGAATCCATGACGGTTGTTATGGCAACGGTTGTTGCCATAACAAACCAAATGAGGAGACCCAGTCTGTGGTGGCCCCCGATAACGAGACCAGAAACCATCTGATGGGGGGGAGAGAGACAGAGAGAGAGAGAGAGAGAGAGAGAGAGACCAGATCCCAGTTTTGAGAAAATTGATGGACATGCAAGTATGTGTGTGTGTGTGTGTGTATATTACTCAGTATGTGTGTGTATTAGTGTGTGTGTGTGTGCGTGTGTGTGTGTGTGTGTGTGTGTATCAGCATGTGCGTGTGTGTTTGTGTGTGTATTACTCAGTGTGTGTTCGTATTTTAGTGTGTGTTTGTGTGTATTACTCAGTGTGTGTTAGTGTTTTAGTGTGTGTGTGTGTGTGTGTGTGTGTGTGTGTTACTCAGTGTGTGTGTCAGTGTATCAGTGTGTGTGTAATAATGTGTGATACTGACATGTGCAGGAGTCCTAATACCACAGCGAAGTCTCTGGGGTCCAATTAGCCGCCGCTGAGCTCTGTGTTGACGGCTCCAGAGCAGAGATGGCATACTCATTTACATCCGACCAAAGATTTATTTCCCCCCCTCCTCCTCCTCCTCCTCCTCCTCCTCCTCCTCCTCCTCCTGTAGAAGGAGCAGTAGAGATGGCGGTGTGGTTAGATACTGCGGACACACACACAAACAAACACCGATACACACACACACACACACACACACAGAAACACACAGAAACACACACACGACCCCCCCCCCCCCCCCTGCATCCACACTCAACGCACAAAGACAACAAACAAATATAATATGTAATTGTATGCAAATGTGATTATCTTCGGGATATGCAATATAAACAACGCCCGTGGCTGAACACACACCACACCAGGGCTTAGCGTTTCAGCTGTTTAAGTGCACGAGGAAAGCATTGCTCATAAATAGGATGTAGCCTTCCTCCAAAACCATGCAGTCAAGGGCGGGACCCGAAGTTGGACCGGGGACGCCAAGTCGATTCCTTTGCACGACGAGCAGGGAGCAAGTCCTTGCTACATGTGTTCATAAAGGCGTCTTGTTTTCAATGCTAATTCATACCCGTGCCTTATCTGCCTCCGCGTGCTCCTCTCGACGTGTCGTATTTGATAAAAGATAAGTGAGCCCAATGCCTGACCCCAACAAGCGCTTTCTTAATAATAAAAACGTTAGCGCTGTGCGCCCAAGATGTGTGGCGCTATAGTTTTGAGAAATTTGAAAGGACGAGTATCTGTGTGTGTGTGTGTATTAGTGTATTTGTGTGTGTGTGTGTGTGTGTGTGTGTGTGTGTGTATTTGTATATTATTTAGTATGTGTGTGTATTAGTGTATTAGTGTGTGTGTGTGTGTGTGTGTGTGTGTGTGTATTTGTATATTATTTAGTATGTGTGTGTATTAGTGTATTAGTGTGTGTGTGTGTGTGTGTATGTGTGTATTTGTATATTATTTAGTATGTGTGTGTATTAGTGTATTAGTGTGTGTGTGTGTGTGTGTGTGTGTGTATTTGTATATTATTTAGTATGTGTGTGTATTAGTGTATTAGTGTGTGTGTGTGTGTGTGTGTGTATTTGTATATTATTTAGTATGTGTGTGTATTAGTGTATTAGTGTGTGTGTGTGTGTGTGTGTGTATTTGTATATTATTTAGTATGTGTGTGTATTAGTGTATTAGTGTGTGTGTGTGTGTATTTGTATATTATTTAGTATGTGTGTGTATTAGTGTATTAGTGTGTGTGTGTGTGTGTATTTGTATATTATTTAGTATGTGTGTGTATTAGTGTATTAGTGTGTGTGTGTGTGTGTGTGTGTGTATTTGTATATTATTTAGTATGTGTGTGTATTAGTGTATTAGTGTGTGTGTGTGTGTGTGTGTGTGTGTATTTGTATATTATTTAGTATGTGTGTGTATTAGTGTATTAGTGTGTGTGTGTGTGTGTGTGTGTGTATTTGTATGTTATTTAGTATGTGTGTGTATTAGTGTATTAGTGTGTGTGTGTGTGTGTGTGTGTGTGTGTGTATTTGTATGTTATTTAGTATGTGTGTGTATTAGTGTATTAGTGTGTATGTGTGTGTGTGTGTATTTGTACATTATTTAGTATGTGTGTCTATTAGTGTATTAGTGTGTATGTGTGTGTGTGTGTATTTGTACATTATTTAGTATGTGTGTGTATTAGTGTATTAGTGTGTATGTGTGTGTGTGTGTGTATTTGTACATTATTTAGTATGTGTGTCTATTAGTGTATAAGCCACGCGTCTGTTTTCAATGCTAATATGTACCTGTGGTGTCGTGGGGGTTTAATGTATGTCTCGGACCGCCTCCGCGTGTCGTATTTGATCAAAGATGAGCGAGCCCGCACCTGACCCAACAAGCGGTTTCTTAAAAAAACACACGCAACATTAGCGCTGTGTGCCCAAGATGTGTGCTGCTATAGCCTGCGATAAACCAAACAAACACACCCAGATTTGGGTTTTATGCGTCCGCTACGCGCTGTTGTGTTTGATCTAAACCTCTGGCGACGTGTCAGTATCACCTTGGCACCGGCGCCAAGTCTCAGCTGTAACTGGCGGGTGGCTGTCGACAAGTAGAGTAGTCTCCTCGTCTTATTGTCTTCTCCCCTTATCCACTCCTCTCCTCCCTTACCTCTCCCCTCTGCTGCTCTCCACCCTCCCGCTCTCCTCAACCCCTCTCCTCTCCACTCCACCCCCCTCTATTTTATCCTCCTCTCCTCTCTTACCCTCCTTTCCTCTTATTCTCCTCTCCCTCTCCTCACCACCTCTCCTTTCATCTCATCTATCACCTCCCCTCCCCTCCACCCCCCCCTCCCTCCCCTCTCATCCATCTCTCTCTAGTTTCGCCCACACCCCCAATCACAAGCTGCCAGTTCTCCTCCGACAGAAGAGCTGCACTCAGAAACACAGTGACAACCACATAACCTGAAAGAGAGAGTGAGAGACAGAGAGAGCGAGAGAGAGAGAGAGAGAGAGAGAGAGAGAGAGAGAGAGAGAGAGAGAGAGAGAGAGAGAGCGAGAGAGAGAGAGAGAGAGCGAGAGAGAGCGAGAGAGAGCTACTGCAGGCTATCTCATATTAATGCATTCAGGCTGATGTGTCTAGAAGCTGAAGCGGAGCCCCACAGGCTAAAAATAAACCATCCATCCATCTATCTATCTATCTATCTATCTATCTATCTATCTATCTATCTATCTATCTATCTATCTATCTATCTATCTATCTATTATCTATCTATCTATCTATCTATCTATCTATCTATCTATCTATCTATCTATCTATCTATCTATCTATTATCTATCTATCTATCTATCTATTATCTATCTATCTATCTATCTATCTATCTATTATCTATCTATCTATCTATCTATCTATCTATTATCTATCTATCTATCTATCTATCTATCTATCTATCTATCTATCTATCTATCTATCTATCTATTATCTATCTATTATCTATCTATTATCTATCTATCTATTATCTATTATCTATCTATGATCTATGATCTATGGTCTATGATCTATCTATCTATCTATCTATCTATCTATCTATCTATCTATCTATCTATCTATCTATCTATCTATCTATCTATCTGTCTGTCTGTCTGTCTGTCTGTCTGTCTGTCTGTCTGTCTGTCTGTCTGTCTGTCTGCCTGCCTGCCTGCCTGCCTGTCTGTCTCCCAGAGTCTATCTCTATATCCTTCTGTTTATGTTTTGACTGTTTCTGAAGAAGTTACTCCCCCTCCCCTCCCCCGTCTCCCTCTCTCTCTCTCTCTGTTGCTACCAGTCCCAGACAGTGCAGACAGACTTTAGCGTGGAGCTCAGCTGGAGATCACAGTTTATTTATAAGCAGTAGATTATGCCTCACTGTGTGTTCCCACACATCCATACGCTTTTGTAGAATTGATTTTGTTGGCACAATTCACCTTTCTTGGACCTTTCTGTGTTAGCTGAAGTGTTACAGTAACTAGCTGGAGTGTTAGCTCGCAGGAGTGTTAGCTTGCTGGAGTGTTAGCTAGCTGGAGTGTTAGCTAGCTGGGGTGTTAGCTAGCTGGAGTGTTGGGTAACTGAAGTGTTACAGTAACTAACTGGAGTGTTAGCTCGCTGGGGTGTTAGCTAGCTGGAGTGTTAGCTAGCTGGAGTGTTAGCTTGCTGGAGTGTTGGGTAACTGAAGTGTTACAGTAACTAACTGGAGTGTTAGCTCGCTGGGGTGTTAGCTCGCTGGGGTGTTAGCTCGCTGGGGTGTTAGCTCGCTGGGGTGTTAGCTCGCTGGGGTGTTAGGTTGGTTGCACAATCAACAGGCTGCGAAATGCGAAGAAACCAGTGGCCACAAATTCTGAGAAGTGTCTGACGATCTGTATTTTATTTAAATGAGTGAAATAAAGGCGCCCCAAGAAACACTAACACCCAAATATAGGATGTCAGCCAAAGCATACAACTCCGACCCGCGACGATAGCCTACGACATGTTGGCCAACAAGAAACTTTTCCGACAACGGCCAAGAATCGATGTTTGTAAGCATTTGTTGCCGTTGGGCAGGGCAGCGTAAGCACCTTTACATGCGTCTGAGATGGGGCTGAACAGTGAATCGAAACAGTGATACAAGAGTGCATAACATCGTAGGTCAGCTGGTCTAGTCATCCGTTATTTGTAGACTTATGAATGCATTAAAGGATGATAAATTCAGTGAGTGAGTAAATATGTAAGCGCACGCATGCATGAATGAACAAATAAAGCAATCAATGAACACATTAAATAATAAAATAATTGATGAACTAAAAGAGAATATCTGAATGAATAAAGGAGAGAAGAAAAACATGAATAAACAGATAAATGAATGACTGAATCAATTAACCAATCATTTAACTCATTCAATAATTCATAATTTAATGGTGCATGAAAAAACGAATGGACACATGACTCACGCTATCAGGGCTGCCAAGTTTCAGAAAATGACAAAAGTGAGACTTTAGTGTCATGATGTGTTCCAAAAAAATTGGGCCTTTTTTAACATCGATTTGGCCTTTTTTTAACATTGATTATACCTTAAGATTAGGGTTGCCAACTCACTGAAAAATAAAAAAGGGACACCTCATCGTTCAGATTCCTTAAACCCACGTCCAGTTGTAGAGCAATACCGGGTGCGGTCATCGACATCGGACGTGTGTACGCTTGTCTTCTTTTCAGTTAAGTTGATCACATCCTGTGTGTCGGGTTGATCTGGTCCTCCATGGAGACTCTTCTCTCAGGATAGACTCCCATGTAACTAACATCTAAACCCTACCTGAACCCTTGTCCCATACGGTCCTCTAGCCAGACACATTATACTGTACATTAGATGTTACATGGACACCCAGATAGGCCTATAGGCTACTGAAGTGCTATGCAGTGCGTCCGGTGTGTAAAATTCAACACCATGTAGACAGGATGAGAGAATGAAGGGAGAGGGAGAGAGAAAGAGGAAGAGAAACAGGGCCGGGGCTAGGCAGGGGCAAGAGGGGGCCTGGCCCCCTCAAATAAATGTTGTGCCCCCTCAAACTAAATCCCCCAAAATATATTATATTTCATATATTTTAATTTTAATTATCTCATGCCTCTCTCCTCCGCTCCACTTCTTAATGTCTTAATGTCTTGCTTGCCCCCTCAAATATAAAATATATCAAGTTGTTTCCCGTGTCATGTTTCTCGCCTCCGCTCCATCTCCCCTTTTCGCTCTGCTCAGTGTATCGGCCTGCTGCCGGCTCGCTGTGAGGGATAGTGAGTGAATTTGTCAGTTAGACATGGTAAAAGGTGCTGGAGCACAATGCCCCCTCAAGATTTGTGGCTGCCCCCTCATACATGCCTGTCTAGACCCGGCCTTGAAGAGAAAGAGAAAGAGAGAGAGAGAGAGAGAGAGAGAGAGAGAGAGAGAGAGAGAGTCATGTCACCTCTGCCACTGTAAAGGCTTGAGAGTTGTGTGTGAAATAAACATTTTAAAGGTTTATAGTTTCCTGTGTTTTTATCATAGAGGTGTGGTTATACTTTTAATCTGGATCGCCTGATAACATAATGTCAATCTTAATCAAGGATGACGACATGATGCAGCATAGCTATTTGTACGCTGGTGGGGCCCCACGTCGTGCAGTAGGAGCCCTTTTTTTCCCGCCCCTGCCCTTCAAACAGTCCGCCACTGGTGTGAACACTAGCGAGTAACAGATATAAACACTATAGACAGTAGTGTATTCATATTTATACGACTGTATATCTGATCTATAGTGTGAACATCGTATTCGTAATCATACCTCGAGCTAACATAACATTAGGATGTGAGTAATTATGAAATATTTATGAAAAATATGAATGCATACTGTGTAAATGAACACATTTACAGTATGTACGCATTAGAGACATGCAATGCTGTCTCTCCGCCACTCTCCAGAAATGCTATTATATATATTGAATATTGCACATTATGCGTTAATATTTACTGAACATTGCTGTAAATATAGGACTGCTGCTGTCCATCCCGCTGAAAACCATTCAAACGGATCTGTTTGGACCTGTTGAGAGCTACAGGAACCACGTGACCGCGTGACGGCGAGATCACGAGTGTCGCAACTCTCTCTTTCAATGGCTCTGGGCCTGGAAACAAGTTTACCGAAAATATTCATATAAAGCACCCTGTTATTCATTTTCCATTGGCATTTTACTGACTTTTTTTTAACTCTCAAAGTAATACAGGACAATTCCCTTTTCAGCTCAATACGGGACGGGTGCTTTTGTTTCTAAATACGGGATGATTCCGTTTTTCAAGGGACGGTTGGCAACCCTACTTAAGACTGATGTCCTCACCTCCATGCCAGCTGCTCTCCCTGCACTGTGGCCTCCTAATGCTAGTCTTAATTAACCAGAAATTAGAAATGAAATTGTAACAAGAATTTTGACAAAATAAATGTATTTGTCAATATTTCATTTCAACCAACTCTCCATCATTTAGCTGGGGACATGTCTCATGTTGTAGGTGTTTGTTGAAGATGTTGATGCTTTGATGACAGAGGCAGGCGGCTCCCACTTAAAACACTGTGGCTCAAGGCTCGCCATCTTCACTGTTGTGTGTGAAAGATAGTTAGAGACGCCAAGACCCGCCTTACGTTGCTTCTGATTGGTTTATATTGCGTGATGCCTTCCGTGGTTGGTTAGATTTAGGCACAAAGGACTGATGGATTGGTCTGGGATTGGTTATCTCGGTCAGTCAATCAGAGTTACTCGAACTACGGCCGCGAGGACCAAAGTTTATTATCATGAAAAAAATAAATATAGAGTATTGAATGGGGAAATTAGCGTGAGAAATGTCAAGTGTGGCGTGTGGTGTGAGAATGGGTCAAATTGCGTGACTGTCACACTCAAAGCGTGACGCTTGGCAGCTCTGCACGCAATTTTTGAGTGTACCACAGGTTAATCACAGTGTTAAGAGAATACAGTGTGAGATGTGTTGGATTTGATTGGCTGAAACCAGAACAACTACGATACTAATCCCCACCATATTTCTGTCTCCCTGCAGCTGTTTCCGTCATGAGACACAGTGCGTCAGCGTTCGGATTTGCAGTAAGTATGATGTCACGTTACGATGTCACATTACGATGTCACGTTACGAAGTCACGTTACGATGTCACGTTGCAATGTCACGTTGCAATGTCACCGTTACGATGTCATTGTTACATTAGTAAATAGTCAATAGTCAGTAAAGATATACCATTATACAGTGCAGTGTGTGTAGAAGAACAGCTGGGAAGCGTTGTTAGGCATGACTTGCTTTTATAAAAGGGTTACTAAAACAGTTACTATAGACCACCGTAAGCAAGCAATATAGTCCGTCAAGCAATATAGCTTCAAGACAGCAAAACGGTTGACAAGCAACACAGGCTAGCATACAGGCTTTAGCATACAGGCGCAATAATACCAGGGTTCTAAATTTACGTTTAGGCTAACGTTACTTTTTAATTTACTTTAGCTCCCTTCTTTTGGTAGTTTCTGCTTCGTTCATTCATTCTTTTTCTTCTTCTTCTTCTTTGTGTTTTCTGTTTCCATGGTTACTCGCGCTGGTTGGTTGCACTGCCTGCGCGCAGCCAATGGGCGTCTTATACGTCATCACGTAGCATCACGACAGTGTTCATGGGAAATGTAGTCAGTACTGCCCAGGGAGCGAGAACAGTAGAGCGGCTCTGACTGACATGATTGCCTCATGCATCACCGGCCAAACTGGCTAGTAAGTTTTTATTAACACCCGCCAAAATGATTTTTAACCCGCATTTGGCGGGTTGGCGGGTGTTAATTTAGAACCCTGATTAATACTAAAAATGAATTGTTATGCAAGTATTTAACGGCTTCAGGCCAATCAGAATCAAGGACTGGAACAATCTGTTTAATAAGAGAGGTAGAGGTTAGAGGTCAAAGGTTAAAGGTTGTGGTGTGGTTGTGTTGTTGTGTAGTTTGATGCCACGCTGGACGTGCTGTCTTCCATTATCGTGCTGTGGCGCTACAGCAACGCCGCGGCCGTGCACTCCGCCCACAGAGAGTACATGTGAGTACCTATCAGCTGCTGTACTCCTTTCACTTCTACTGTCATGTTGATAGCATTGTTGTTCGTATGGTCAACAATCGCGCACCCCTCCCCCCCCCCCCCCCCCCCCCCCCCCCCCCGTCAACAATCGCGCAGACTTATTTTTAGTCATTATTTAAGTAGCACACGCATATTATGAATGCCTTCGACAGAATTCAAATGAGCCATTTTAATCTAGATTAATCTAGATTAATTCCAAGATTACAGTTAGATTAATCTAGATTAAAGAAATTAATCTATGCCCACCACTAGTTTTAACCCTTCGTGGGTTAAACAACAAAAAAAACATTGGAAAGTATTTCAAACCGAACTCAGCTGATCAAGTGATATTCACTGAATCAATGAGAGAAAGGGTGTGTGTGTGATTGTGTGTGTGTGTATGTGTGTATGTGTGTGTGCCTGTGTGTGTGTGTGTGTGTGTGTGTGTGTGTATGTGTGTGTGCCTTTGTGTGTGTGTGTGTGTGTGTATGTGTGTGTGTGCCTGTGTGCCTGTGTGTGTGTGTGTGTGTGTGTGTGTGTGTATGTGTGTGTGCCTTTGTGTGTATGTGTGTGTGCCTGTGTGTGTGTGTGTGTGTGTGTGTGTGTGTGTGTGTGTGTGTGTGTGTGTGTGTGTGTGTGTGTGTGTGTGTGTGTATGCACATGCATGGGTGTGTGTATCAAACAGCGGCCCCTTCGTGACCGGGGCCCAGAGGGTTCGTTGCCGGTCGTATCATCTGATCACCGCCACCAGAATGGAGCACTTGACGTATGTGTGTGTGTATGTGTGTGTGTGTGTGTGTGTGTGTGTTGCTAACTGGGAGGGGAGGTGTGGTCTTCTTCTGGATAACCTCTGCATGGTTTCCACAGTGATGTGTCGTTTGTCGACGTTGAAATTTCACATTTGATTAAATGAAGGGAAATACAAGCCTCCCGAGGCCATTTAGGATATTCATGTTTGTGTTTCACAATGAATATCCGCCTGGCCTCAGCTGGGCAGCAGTTGATTTCCAAATATGGGCACGGCTTTACGTTGTTCAGAAGACTCCAGCCAATCAGAGGGACGCTCCTGCTCTCTTCGCTCTTGTTGAATCCGGTTGGAAGTGAAGCAAAAACATATTCTAACTTGAGAAAAGCTTTCACACTTTCCTCGGGCGCCGGCATGTTTTTTTTAACGTAATTCGTCAGACTGCGGCGCTCCTTGTTCATCATGAACTGAAACTCCTCCCCCGAGTGCTGATTGGTTTTAACATTTTTGGAAGAGGCTTTCAATGGGATCGAGGCCATACTGATCTGCAGAGAGAAACAGGAAGGTCTCACAGGGCGAAGGAAATACAACTCTCTAGCAATCTCACTCTCTCTGTCTCTCTGTGTCTCTCTCTCTCTCTCTCACTCTCATACCACTTGGGATTGCAATGTGCGTTTTCCAATCTCTTGGTGATAACCCACACACGCGTGCACACACACACACACACACACACACACACACACACACACACACACACACACACACACACACACGTACTGTCACTAGAGACGTCCTCCTTCCTCTTCTGTGGTGCAAATTGACATCGAGACGATGACATCACCACCTGCCCCAAGAGAGAGAGACAGAGAGCTTTTATTTTGACGAGACAAGGTGTTTGGTGATTTGGTTTAGATTCAAGAGTAATAGCAATTGTGATGTACTGTTCTGGTTTGTGTATTTCTGCCTGTTGGATGACATGGAGGTTAAATTACTCTGTGATATTATTTGATTTTTTTTTTTTATTGAACCTATTTAAGAATGAATAAACAGTGTTGTTGTTACTGGTTGATTTGCATCTGTCATATGTTTGGCATGAACATCTGATCAACATCCATGGATCAACTTTTCTTAGGTCCTAAACAAATATTACAATTATTGATTTAATTTAAATTAATTGATGGGATTCACTCAATAGCAATTTGCACCTCTACCTATTTGAAAATATCTCAAATTATTGTATCATAAATATTGGGAGAATTAGGCTAACTCCCCGCCAAATACTCAAACACTCACATCTTTATATTTGACGTTTCTTTAGCCCATTAGCGTGTTAGCGAGCTAGGAGCAGAGAGCTGACTGTAGAGACTGTTTACTATTAGCGAACTGTAGAGACAATCGCTACCGTTAGCTCCACAGGTAGCCCGTTTGCTAGGGAGTCAGGGCTTCCCTGTTGTGTGCTAACTGTGTGTACTTGAGTGTGTGTGTGTGTGTGTGTGTGTGCGTATGTGCATGCATGCACCGCTGCTGGCTCACTAGCACCACTGCAATCAGATTTGTTGTTATGTTATGTTGTTAGACCATTTCTGTTGGAATGCACCCGAGCCCGCTGGAAAACATCTGAGCGGTGTGTGTGTGTGTGTGTGTGTGTGTATGTGTGTGTGTGTCTGCGTGAGTGATGAGCAGACCATGCAAGTGGACATGGTGGACAAGGACAAGTGGAGAGTTCGCTTCTGTGTGTGTGTGTGTGTGTGTGCGCCTTTCCCTCCGTTTTGGGTTGCCTTGGTTACCTTCCGATCAAAGCCTGTGGCAATTCAGCATGGCCACATACGCACGCACGCACGCACGCACGCACGCACACACACACACACACACACACACACACACACACACACACACACACACACACACACACACACACACACACACCAACCCAGTCGCCAAAAGCATACGTTGACAGTGTACGTTTTCGTGAACACTGGATTACGTCGCATTTCAACGTAAAATAGCGTGTTGTACCGACAGTATCCGCGCGTGGCACTGTGGAGGCGCCTGAAGAAAGCACAACCAACAAGGACATTTCATGGTTAGAAAATACATCAATTGCTGGTTATAAAATACATTAATTAGAATTAAGGTGACGGTGATGCAGGGTTGCCAGCTTCACGGGTTTCTCGCCAAATTGGGCTGTTTTGAAAACGGAGTCGCGGGTGTAAACCTCAAAGACGCGGGTCACGGTTTTCTTTTGTGCTTTCAAAACCCACTACAGAAACAGTTGGGGTGTAATATGTATTGCATAATCTTTATGAAAACTCAGTCAGAACAACACAGTTTCACTCCCAGAACGTCAAATAGCGACTGTCGGTAAGGGGACTTTAGCGTCAGTCACTGACAGAGATCGTCTCCGGCGATATTTGACGTTCAGTGGTGTGTGGGCATCCGTCCTATTAGTTAGTTATTACTCCTGTATCAGAGCTATAGAGTAAACAACTCTATAAACAACTCTGTGTTTACTCTATAGCTCTGATTCCTGCACCGTGTTTCAATGACGTCAGGTTGCTAGGGGCTACGGCTGAAAGACGCCGTGACCACCTGTCCCATTGGGAGGACCTATCAGCCGGAAGTACTGTCCTTACTGTACTATTGTTTATGTTGTAATGTCATAATATTGTTGACAATAAAGTTTGTTAAAAAAACAACAACTATTATTGTCCCACACCACAATGTATGTCCCACAATGTGAACTCCAAACAATTCATGTTTATCCAATTCATTCATAAGACAAACAAAGCAGCTGGAAACACGTCTAAAAACACTTGAAATAGAATGTAGCCTATATTTATATTTTTACAACATCAATCTCCCTATAATATGAACAAAATATGTTCAGGTTATACTTTCTCTCTTGAAAAACGGGCAAAACGCTAACCCTAACCCTAACCCGGAAAATGAATCAAAAAAACTACAAACGTTCGGAAAATGCGATACACTGAAGTGTGCGGCGCCATGTTTTTTCCGCCATGTTTTTTGTAGTTCTAAAATGTTTAGTTAAAGTTTTCCCTATTATGTGAAAATGTGTCAAGGAACTTCGCAAGTGTATTATATGTTTTAGGGACCGGGGAGCACATTTATTTGGTCAGATTTCCTTTTTACTATTGTTAATTGGGTGAAATCTGGTTTTGACCCTACCCAGTAGCGCCCCCTGATGGTTTGGCAAAGGCCACAAAGGCCATGATAGAAGAAGTCAAGAGCTTTCAAAAAATGTTTTCCCCATGTTTGTATCACATTGTGTTGCTTTTCTGTAAGCCTTTAAAAGAGCCTTAGGTTCAAGGTTCAAAGGGCATTCCTGAGGAGCAGGAATGCCACAGAATGTTCACACTGGCATATCTGTACTCTGCAGATCAAGACCTTTCCAACGATGTCTTCATTGTCATCCTACGACAAAGTTTCATTTTTATCTTGCTCACTGCCAAGGCACTTACTGATGTGTACTTTGTCACAGCCTATATAGAGCCAAGATGGATAAAATCACTAAAACATATTTTAAGGGATAGTTAGTGGCAACATGTGTTCAACATATTGATGGTGACCTTATCCTTAGTCATGCTTTTCAATTTGGAGCAGTTTAGACCCCATTTACCCCTTAAACTACTTAATGTTTCATATCAATATTTCCATATTACTTAATATGACCATTTATAGCCATTGTGTTCCCTTCCCCAGGGCTGACAGGATTGCCCTGGATGAACCTATAGTACATAATATGGTAATCCGAATGTATGTCTGTATGTAGTTACATTTTTACACACAGTTGTTTTTAATTGACCAAGATATGAGCTTTTGAAAGAAAGTAGGCCTGTGTCGTATGCAAAGGGGTTTAGAACTACAAAAAACATGGCGCCGCACACTTCAGTGTATCGCATTTTCCGAACGTTTGTAGTTTTTTAAATTCATTTTCCGGGTTAGGGTTAGCGTTTTGCCCGTTTTCAAGAGAGAAAGTATAACCTGAACTTATTTTGTTCATATTTGTTGTAAAAATATAAATATAGGCTACATTTTATTTCAAGTGTTTTCTTTAGACGTGTTTCCAGCTGCTTTGTTTGTCCATGAATTGGACAAACATGAATTGTTTGGAGTTAACATTGTGGGACATACATTGTGGTGTGGGACAATAATAGTTGTTGGTTTTTTTTAGCAAACTTTATTGTCAACAATATTATGACATTACAACATAAACAATAGTACAGTAAGGACAGTACTTCCGGCTGATAGGTCCTCCCAATCATAGACATATATACATAGACGCCTCATGACGTGATGGAACGTAACCCAGCGTCGCCGCCATATTGGTTGGGTCTCCTCACTCTAGTCTAGCATAGGAGTCAACGGGAGAGCAAGCTATGCCAGTATGTTGTGCAGCTTACGGCGCAGTATTGACACCAGATCGCGTGGGATTACCTTTAACAAGTAAGACTGAACAATAATTCTTATTATTTAAAAAAAAAAAAAAAAAAAAAAAAAAAAAAAAATCATCCTGTATCATAAATAAATCTCTGCCATTTGTAACAAACCAAACCGTGTGAAAATCCGGTAAAAATTCGGGGAGTTATGCTTATTATTGTAGTTGGGGATACGCCTTCCTCCATAGAAATGAATGCACTGGGGGCACACTGGGGCCCCTTCCAAGATGGCGGCCGCGCTGCTACGTCAGCTCTAACGGGCAGCGTCAGTCTATGAGGCGTCTACGTATATATGTCTATGCTCCCAATGGGACAGGTGGTCACGGCGTCTTTCAGCCGTAGCCCCTAGCAACCTGACATCATTGAAAAATGGTGCAGGAATCAGAGCTATAGAGTAAACACAGAGTTGTTTATAGAGTTGTTTACTCTATAGCTCTGATACAGGAGTAATAACTAACCAATAGGACGGATGCCCACACACCACTGAACGTCAAATATCGCCGGAGACGATCTCTGTCAGTGACTGACGCTAAAGTCCCCTTACCGACAGTCGCTATTTGACGTTCTGGGAGTGAAACTGTGTTGTTCTGACTGAGTTTTCATAAAGATTATGCAATACATATTACACCCCAACTGTTTCTGTAGTGGGTTTTGAAAGCACAAAAGAAAACCGTGACCCGCGTCTTTGAGGTTTACACCCGCGACTCCGTTTTCAAAACAGCCCAATTTGGCGAGAAACCCGTGAAGCTGGCAACCCTGCATCACCGTCACCTTAATTCTAATTTATGTATTTTATAACCAGCAATTGATGTATTTTCTAACCATGAAATGTCCTTGTTGGTTGTGCTTTCTTCAGGCGCCTCCACAGTGCCACGCGCGGATACTGTCGGTACAACACGCTATTTTACGTTGAAATGCGACGTAATCCAGTGTTCACGAAAACGTACACTGTCAACGTATGCTTTTGGCGACTGGGTTGCACACACACACACACACACACACACACACACACACACACACACACACACACACATACGTGGAGTACTGAGATCTCCCTGCAGAATGACTTCATTAGATAACAACTCTCCTCTCAAACAGCCACTGCTTTTCCTCCAATCAGATCGACCGAGACAGAGCAGGCAGACAGAGCAGGCAGACAGACACACAGAGCAGACAGACAGGTCTCTCTCTCTCTCTCTCTCTCTCTCTTCTCTTTCTTTCTCTCTCTCTCTCTCTCTCTCTCTCTCTCTCTCTCTCTCTCTCTCTCTCTCTCTCTCTCTCTCTCTCTCTCTCTCTTATGCCTCTTGGGCATTGCAATGTTTACACACACACACACACACACACTACTTTACAGCCTTGTGTTTGTATGAAGGTGTGAAACTTGCATTCTGGAAAACAATACTGCGTACTCCAAAAAAATAGTGTGTGTGTGTGTGTGTCTAAATGTGTGTGTGTGTGTGTGTGTGTGTGTCTAAGTGTGTGTAAGTGTGTGTCTAAGTGTGGGTGTGTGTCTAAGTGTGTGTATGTGTGTGTCTAAGTGTGTGTGTGTGTGTCTAAGTGTGTGTGTGTCTAAGTGTGTGTGTGTGTGTGTGTGTCTAAATGTGTGTGTCTAAGTGTGTGTGTGTGTGTGTGTCTAAGTGTGTGTGTGTGTGTGTGTCTAAGTGTGTGTATGTGTGTGTCTAAGAGTGTGTGTGTGTGTCTAAGTGTGTATCTAAGTGTGTGTGTGTGTGTGTGTGTCTAAGTGTGTATCTAAGTGTGTGTGTGTGTGTGTCTAAGTGTGTGTGTGTGTGTGTCTAAGTGTGTGTGTGTGTGTCTAAGTGTGTGCAGTAAGTGACAGGTTCATTGCCTGTTTCGCACGCAGGCACGATGATGAACGCGTAGCGTGTTAGCTTACGCGACGTGCTAAGCTAACTCTCCAACTGTTTGTGTTGTCTCTCGCCACACAGCGCGTGCGTAATCCTGGGCGTGGTCTTCATCCTGTCCTCGCTTTGCATTCTGGGAAAAGCCATCCACGACCTCGCCACCAAACTGCTACCTGAAGTGGTGAGATGATGATGATGATGATGATGATGATGATGATGATGATGATGTGGGTACAGGGTAGTCTAGTGGTGTAAGGTTGTTTGACTCCCAGTCCAACAGGTCTAACCTGTCGGTGGTTAAATACGTATTCCAACTGTACAGAATTATTTTTAAGTACATGTTGATTGTATTGTCCACAGTCCACGCCCGCTTTCTGTATTTCTTTTTAACAGAAAAAGCAAACAACTTTATTTAAAGGCTCACGGTTAACAGAAAACAGAGAGAGGTCATCTGAGTTCCCTGAGTGAGATTTGCAGCATCAGTGTCTCTAAGTGCTTCTGTTTAGACTAATGGACATCACTGCTGGATACAAGATGGACGACGGCATTACGGGGCAGTTTGAGCTGCTGCAAAATAATAATAATAATAATAATAATAATAATAATAATAATAATAATAATATAATGCTGCCACAAACCACTTATCTTGAACATCTCCATCACTGGTGTGAATCAAATGTGAAACGCCAAAACAAAAACTTATCGGGGCAATTGCTCTGCCGCTACGTTAGCCACTTTTTAGAGTTTAACACGGTTTTAAACTCGTCGGTGACGCAAGAAGTCACGTGACGTCTTAAGCTCCATTGCTGTGTCGTATGTACCTGTGGTTTAACCTGCAGCTGCGTTTTACCTTGATCTTAATTGCTGTGTCTTCAGAGAAATTCACCTCAGACACTAGAGGCGTATTTTGTGCGTGTTAGTCTAGTCTCGAAACGGACATGGTTTTAGAGGAGACTAAACCAGTTTGCAGGATGAAACAACGCTCCATTATAACCGACACACACAGAATTAGTTTTATTAATTATTATTAGTAGTATTAATAATAATGTATGATACATTTACACTTATTACGCCAGATAGGCCTTCAGTACAATAACAATATTGGACATAGTCGACTTGGAATGAGCAGTGATATTTCACGGCTCATGGGGCCCAGGTCTCGGTCGTGCGTCCGCTCAGCAATAGCATTACGCGCTTCAACTTTCAAGCGCTTCCATAAATTCTTTAAATGTGCCGGGCTGCATGCACACCAAGAGAAAACAATGACAAGTAATTGATTGATTGACGTAGGTGAGGGCAGATTCAGATTCCAGACTCAGATTTCCACAAAAAGTAGGCTAGACTATTTCATAATATATTTCAACATTATTTGCGTTTTATTATATTAAAGTTCACTTTACATTCCCATTAAGT
>JAOPHQ010000348.1:92500-112618 GCA_030340625.1 Merluccius polli | reverse complement strand
AGAGAGAGAGAGAGAGAGAGAGAGAGAGAGAGAGAGAGAGAGAGAGAGAGAGAGAGAGAGAGAGAGAGAGAGAGTTACACAGTGGCACACAGAAATAGAAGTGTGTGTGTGTGTGTGTGTGTGTGTGTGTGTTGAGATGGGTTCTGAGAATGGAACAAGGGTAAGGAGAGAAATGTGTATACCTTTAGAGAGTGAAGCAAGGGGTACACTACAAGGCAGAATGGTGTGTGTGTGTGTGTGTGTGTGTGTGTGTAGTTCGACCTTGTTCATCAAACCATGGTGGAGGTAGTACGTTTGGTACAACGATGTGCAATGTTGATGGCGGGGGGGGGTGTTGGGGGGGGGTGTCTGATGGCGGGTGCCAGTGCGGGTGTGACCTTGGTGCGGCGAGGCGCCCCCTGTTATCATTTTTATCATCGCTATCGCTATTGTTTATCGCTGTTTTTTTTCTTCTTTTCATTTTTTTAAATCTCTCCTCTTCTTCTCGGTCCCCTTATTATGATTGTCCTCGGACGGACGAGAATGATGAAAGAATGGATGACAGCAGATGAATGGATGTGGGGAGGGGTGGAGGTGATGGGGGGGGGGGGGGGGGGCTGGAGGTGATGGGGGGGGGGGGGGGGGGTTGTGGGGGTGACCCCTCATTAAACATTGTCCTGATGGATGGATAACAGAATGAATAGGACCCCCCCCCTAACCCCCTCTATCACGACCACCATCACCATCAATCCCTCTCTTCATGTCCTCCTCCTCTGCAGTCTGATGAAAGACTGGTTATCGTCACAACTTTCATCATCGTCTTTTATTTTATTTTCTATTTATTCCTGACTAATAACCCCCTTGACATGTTGCATCATTTCGCTCTCTCTCGCTCTCTCGCTCTCTCGCGCGCTTTCGCTCTCGCGCTCTCTCGCTCACGCTCTCTCGCTCGCGCTTTAGCCCTCACTTAACCCCTTCTCCTCTCTGGCAATCGGTTTATCATATCTCTCTCTCTCTCGCTTTCTCTCTCTCTCTCTCTCTCGCTCTTTGACACTCATTTAAGCCATCCTTCCTATCACTCTCTGGCGATATGTTTATCATATCTCTCTCTTGCTCGTTTAACCCCTACCCTGTATCTATCCCTCTCTGTGGCCATCGTTTAATCATCATAATAAGATACGATAAGAAAAGATACTACTTTATTTATCCCGAGGGAAATTGTTGTGCAGCAGTTGCAGTACAATGTAGGAAATATACAAAATCTATAAAAATAAACAATATGAAAGTAAGATAGTAAAAGAGTATCATATCTCTCTCTATGTCTCTCTCTATGTCTCTCGTCCAGGATAACCTTCTGCCACCTGCCCTTCCAGAGCAAGTGGCTGTACATCGGCACGGAACGGGGCAACATCCACATCGTCAACGTGGAGTCCTTCACGCTCTCAGGCTATGTCATCATGTGGAATAAAGCCATCGAACTGTGAGTCGTCACACCACCTGTGTGCGCGCGCACACACACACACACACACACACAACCGTCGACAAAATCTTGAATAGCTACCTGCATGGTCTCTGCTTTTTGCTGCCATGAGAGTGTGTGTGTGTGTGTGTGTGCTTGTGTGTGTGTTGTGTGTGTGTGTGTGTTTGTGTGTGTGTGTGTGTGTGTGTGTGTGTGTGTGTGTGTTTGTGTGTGTGTGTGTATGAGTCACACATCGTTCACGTCAGCAGCAGTGAACTGTTGAGTGCCGTGGGAATTGAACACTTTAACGTCATCAACTCAGTCGCCTCATGATTCTGGTCTTTGTGTGTCTTTCTCCAATTTAGTTTTTAAAAAAAATCTTATGTGTGTGCATGTATGTGTGTATTGTAAGAGTATGACTTGTGTCATACAAGTACGTTCTTTGCCCTCGTTTCTGACAGGGTTATTGTGGTTTAAAGGCAATAGAGATCTGAACAGTCATTAGTCAGTCTATCTGCTCTCAATGGGGCTACAAGGAGAGCGATAGACCTCTCTCTGGTGGTGGGGAAGGTGTGCAGCAAAACGCTCTAGTGAATAATTTAACTCTCTACAGCAGGGAGCCAAAATGGAGCCTGTCAAACTGAGAGAGAGAGGGAGAGAGGGAGAGAGGGAGAGAGAGAGAGAGAGAGAGAGAGAGAGAGAGAGAGAGAGAGAGAGAGAGACACGATATTAGGAAAGGAGAGGAGCAGCAGTTAAGGAAAGGAGGGGAGGGGAGAGGGGGACAAGATACGTGAGGAAAGGAGAAATAGTTGAGGTCAGACGAGGAGAGGAGAAAGACTTGAGATGAAGATAGAAGTGGAAAAGCACACGAGAAGAGTCGGGGAGGAAAGGACACGAGGAGAGGGAGGAGGAAAGGACACGAGGAGAGAAGAGTGGTAGGAGGGGAGAAGAGTAGAGGAGAGAGGGGGGAGGAGGGGAGGAGAGTGGATCAGAGGAGGGAGAGGAGTGTATGAGACAGGGCTCTCGCCTGGGGACAGGGATGTGCGGGAGGAAGACAGCAATGGAGGGATGACGGTGGGTAAATGCAGGCAGCACAACAGAAGAACTCGCCAGAGGGTGTGTGTAGAAACAGCCAGATGGAGAGGTTGATGTGGCTGTTTAACAAAAAGCAGGCAGCGCAGGCACACGAGGAAAGCGGGAGAGATTACATTATAAAACATCAAGCGGGATATGGAGGCTGGGGACATGTGTACACACACTGCTCTGGGTTCACTCCAGTTCAAGCCGCGTTGTGATGTAATAATAAATGGACAAGGTTGTCTCAGTACTGACGGATCTTTGAAACATCGCACCGTCTCCTTCAAGGTCCTGCAAGAGCCGCTGGGAATAATGTTTTCAAAACATAAATGAAATCTTCTTCTTCTATCTATTCTTTTTAAATGTAAAAGACACAAATATAGATAGACATAAACAATGTGTGTAAGCCTGGTTAGAAATACTACGACTAATACTACTACTACTACTTATGATGATGACGATGATAACGATGATGATGATGACGACGATAATAAATAATAACAAATACATAACAAATAAATAACAACAATAATAGTATACAAAAATGCTTCAGTGGTGTTTGTGTTTCCTCGATTCTCTTGGTTGTAGTGGTTCTCTCTCTCTCTCTCTCTCTCTCTCTCTCTCCTTTTTTTCTCTCTTTTTTTCTCTCTCTTGCTCGCTCTCTCATTCTCATTGTCTCTCTGTCGTCATCTGGCCCTCTACAAGGCTGATGTTACACCACCATCTTGCTTGGATATAATGTAGTGCTCCACTTCCCCCCTCTCCACGTTCTAGATGTTACCGTATGGGGTTTTTCCTTTGGTGGGGGAAATTGGTTTTTCCGTATCTTTTTGTTCAGCCTTCCACAGCCACATGCTAATTCGCTAGGAAATTGGGTCTTACAGTTGGCTGCCGGGCCAAGAATCGATTCTCAGATTTGTTACAGATGCTCTCTGTGTATCCCTGCATGTGTGTTTGTATCTGTGTGTGCGTGTGTGTGTGTGGGTGTGTGCGTGTGTGTCTGACTGTGTGTATGTGTTTGTGTGTGTCTGACAGTGTGACTGTGCAACTGTGACAGTCAGTGTGCCTACTACCATATATAATCGCTGTGTGTGTGTGTGTGTGTGTGTGGTGATGTGTGTGGTGATGTGTGGTTAAGGTATTTTCTCACCCGAATCCGCATATTGCTGTAAACGCACCTGACCGCTACTCGAACCGCCGTTTGTAGTGGGGGAAAATTACACCGATTTTCTAAAACTAAAACAAACTTAGTTATTCATATGAAGGAGATTTGCGGACAACCTTAATTTGATTGGAGAATGTGCCTAATTTGTTGCCAACCCTTTCAGTGTGCATGTGAGTGCAGCCTATTATCGGTAATGCAATTGGTTTAATGAACCAAACAACAAAATGCATAGTCAATGTTTGACTTTACAGCATAATAGGCTTTCTTTATTTCGGCAAAATGTTATTGAACAGAAAACATGAATACAAATGAAGCAGCTGATTTTAACTAACCCCGCCCCGCAAATCATCTGCATATTATAAATACCGGTAAAAGGCTGATCCGCAATCGCACTTACCCGCAGTTATAGTCAGGTCACGCACTTGTGTGTGTGTGTGTGTGTGTGTGTCGTCTGTGAAATTCTCTGAATGGCATCAGAGAGGCACCCTGTCTCCCTCTTCACCAGTCTCTCTCTCTTTATCTCAGTGTCTCTCTCTTTATCTCAGTCTCTCTCTCTCTCTCTCTGTCCCGTGCCGTCTCTCCCTCCCCATCTCTCCACCACGCTCTCTCCGTCTCTTCTCTCTCTGCCAGTTTTGCAGATAGCATGGCCGCCGTCCTGCCAGCTTAGCGTACCTCTCTGCTATTGTGTGTGTTTGATGCTGTCATCAGAGGGAGTCGGTGGATCAGAGAATGGGACAACAATAGGATTTGATCGCTCACACCAATTCAGACCGTGTGTGTATGTGTGTGTGTGTATGCACAAAGGGTGTGTATGCACAAAGGGTGTGCATGCACAAAACATGTCCATACATAAAACACCCACACACATTCAGGGGGGGGGTGCAGCACACAGGGCATTGCATATCATTTGACAACACTTCCTCTTCCCACACATCGCCGTCTATTCTATTATATTCAATTTTAGTTCTACTCTGCTCTACTCTAGGTCTGTGTCTCAATTTGCATATTTCATGTACTTCCATACTTACACTTTTGAGTGCATAAGTGCGTTCACACTGACAAGAATGGCAAAATGCAGTCCCCGGATGGTGTGCTCATAACGGTCAAAAAGCTGAGTGTGGAGCGCTGGACACTTCTCGCCCTCAACGGTCGCCATCTTGGCTACGTAGCGGAAGGGGAGGGACCACCAATGTTTGTGAAAATGGCGGTCAAATTAAAAGGTTTTTTTTAATTGATTTTTAAGTCAAGTGAGCAAACAAGCCGGCAGGTACTTTCACGGCCAAATGTTGCCGATATTGTCCCGCTCGGTTGCAAATCGCCATTTCAAAGAAGAAGAAGAAGAAGCTGTCGCGATCGCCATTTCCCATCAGTGCAAAATGGCCGTGTTTGATTTCAGACAACACTACCCTGTCGAAATTCACACGCTACGCAACACACAAGTACATACTGTGCACAGTGTACTACATGGAAGTACGCAAATTGAGACACGCCGTAGGTCTCTGTATTGTGTTCTACTACCTTCTTCTCTGCTGTTATTTTCGTGGCGGTAGAGACGCTGGAGGGATGGGAGTGTAAGCCTTGGTTAAGTGGGGGGGGGGGTGCATGCTATTTGGGGGCCAGGCTATGTGTATGGTGTGCTAGGGACCCCGGGTATGGCCTGTCCTGGTGCTCTGCACGTTAGCGTGACTCATGAACCCTCATGGACCAAGGCTGCTCTAGTGGAAACGCCGGCGCATGGCTTCCTACATGGCAGCCGTAGGCGACACGCCTTGTACATGTGTCGTCCACGTCAGACCTGCACATGCCTTAAAAACAGCCCTATTAGTCAATCCTTGTGTGTGTGTGTGTGTGTTACATAACATGTTTATACATGCAAGAAGTGTTCATGTGTATGTGGCGTGTGTTATATGTGTGTATGAGCATATACATGCTTAATACAGATGACGTTTGTATATAATCAAGTCAAGTGTATTTGTTTATTTGAGCCACTGACACTGGGCGGCAGGGGCTCAGGAGGTAGAGCGGGTGGTCTGACAGTCGGAGGGTCGTCTCGTCGATCCCCGGCTCCTCCTAGCTAAGTGTCCCGGAGCGAGACACCTCACTCCTAACTGCTCCCGACGAGCTGCCTGGCGCCTCTGCGTGGCTGACACCGCCGTCGGTGTATGACTGGGGTATGAATGGATGAATGTGGGGGCAAAAATGGTAAAGTGCTTTGAGTGGTCACTGGTCTGAAAGGTGCTTTATAAATGCAGTCCTTTTTTTTTTTTACCATTTGTATAGCCCTGAATCACAGTTGCAGTCTAAAAGGGCTTCACAGGCCTCACCCTAAGGAACCCCCCCCCCTTAATCTACAGGTAAGAAACCTTGAGAAGAACCGCAGAAGAGGGATCCCTCCTTCTAGGGATGGTAAGGAGTGCAATATGCGCCTGGTCACCTAAAACAAAGCAGAAACGAAGGTTGAGTCCAATGGAGGTATTACAAAATAGTAGATTAGTGGGAAGTACACAAAAAAAAAATCAATCAAGACTCTGGGCTGGTCTGTTTATCTCTCAGTCACTAAGTGTTGCACTCCATGTCCACTGCAGAGACTACAGGCACTAGTCCAGTCTGGGCTTGGTGAAGTGTTAACACCCCCTTATCTGTTCAGCCATCTCCTCCTCTTCTACTCCCAGCTCCAAAATCCCTGGAGCGATGGCAAACTGTTGTAAATGTGGCCTTTTGTTATGTGTATTTACATATTTAGTAGACAGTTGTGTTCGGCTGTCTCTGCGCCTCTGTGCCAGTACTTGTATTTGTGCTTTTTCGTCACTGTGTTATGGTGTTGTTGTTTTTGTTTGTGTCGGAGAGTTTGCCTCAGCGAAGTGCATAATTTTTTGATAACGGCACACCGCGGTTACAGCTCATTCCACGGCCATTTGCGAATCGTTAAAAAATAAGGGGGGTTGATTCATATTTTTGGGCGAATCTGTCTAAAAATGAGAACTTTTAGCTCACACCATTTGTTGTGTTCCTGCGAACACAAATGATCCGACCGGAGAAACAAATGGGTCTGACTAATGTCTGGAACGCAATCAGTCACCAGAGTTATTTGAGCTCACAGAACGCTGGCTGGCTGATGTGAGTTGAGGAAATGTTGCGCATTAGTTTACAAATGTGATGAGACTCTAGCCGTGCCGTTGCTGTTGTCTGAAAATAATGCACACCTCTCACCACTAGAATTGTCCCTGGCTGTGGTATAATAATAAGTAATAATGCTTTGCTTTTCATGTTTTTGCTATACGCCTCTACATGAATGTCCTACACATCATGCTGGGGAGATTCCAGGCGGTTGGTGCAGGTGTAATGCTTTTGCATGTCCCTCGTCTGGTCACGTAGGTGTTACTTACACTGGGGACGCTGGGGACATGTCCCCACCCCTTTTGGAATTGGCCGATTTTGTCCCCATCACTTTTTAAAAGCATCATTTGTTTAAAATGTTCTGAAAAATAGCGGGCGCCAAGAAATGCTAACTATGAGACCAAATGAGAACGCATTGAGAAAGGTTTATTTGCACAATAAGAACACATACCATGCAATGTATAGAAGAAACAAATGCGCATTGGCCAAAAAAAGTAACATAGGCCTAAGCTTAAAAGAAAAATCTCCCCTAGACTACTGATTCTAAAATGACCCAAAAATGTGCCCTTTTGATGCACCGTTATGCAAGTTTTTTCTCGCCGTAATTATTTACTCTGACTTCATACCGCCCCCCCGCCCCCCGACTGTTTAGAGAAAAAATTAATCTGAGCCCTTATGTCCCCACCACTTTTAACGGCCTCTGGAGTCATTTGAGGCCAGGATAGCTTAGTGGCAAGGGTGTTTGAAAGGCACATGGTTCGATGCCCAGCGTCTGCGGAGTACCTGTTCCTTGAGCAACCCCTAACCCCTTACCTGCTCCTTAATGACCTGTATTTAAACTCACTGTAAGTATTTAGTAAATAACAAAATAGCTATAGTACTAAAGAAGACATTCTTGTGGAAAAGCTACCATGGTCGATAGTTTAAGTGGACTTGAATTAGGTTGCTGCAGAAATATATACTTTCACATCCAAATGCATTGGATTTGATGATCACACACATGGAGACACACACACACCGTCAGACTGCAGGTATGGGGCCCAGCTGGGGTCCTACAGCAGACCTGGGCTCAGGTTCTGCAGTGGGGCTGCGGGTGGGGAAGGGATGAGCTGCCGTGAATATGAATATGAATATAAATATAACCTGCTTTCAATATGCTCAAACGTCTTCACACACTTGTACTCATGTATGCATGGGCAACACACACACGCACATGAGGCCACCTACTGCACTGGTATGATGGGATGAAAAGTAGTGTTGCCGCGGTGACATTGTCATGGCGACTGCGTCTCAGCTGCCTGTCACCTGTGGTGACACCAGCTGTTGTCACCACTCAGCTTCACTGTGTGTGTGTGTGTGTGTGTGTGTGTGTGTGTGTGTGTTTGTGTGTGTGGGTGTTTAATCACTTGCTTAATATATCAACCATTTTTGAATAAGGCATAATATTTATTGGTTAGTAATAATTAGCACAAATATTTAGCATAATACGTATTATTAGTAATAATACTACAAACAATGGGATTTAATTAATGAGAACAGAATGACAGCAATTGTATTTGTTTGGTAGGTAAAACAAAATTGTACATAGTTATGTATTGCGTATTTGTATTTTGAATCCTACACTTTGAATCCTACACTTTTTTTCGCATGGCTATTAAAAGACACTGAATCTTAACCTTCTCTCTTTATCAACATAAACGTTAAAACTATGCATGTTAGCTATTTCAAATATAAATTAAATATGCATATGCCGTTTTATAATCAACGGACACATTAACGAAAAGGGGAAAATCCTCATGAGCATTATATAGGTGTTGATGGGTGTTCATTCTCTGCCGTACTGGCCTGCCTGCTCTCAGGAATACGCTCTTCTCTGTGTGTCCTGTGAGTCTCATTAATATGCAAATGTTGGTATTCTCTCGCATGCATTACGCATGTCTCCTGGTTCTGGGGCCAAGGGGCCGCCCTGCCGTGCTCTCCTGCCCGCTGCGGGGGTCCCAGCAAGCTTAATGAAGTGTTATCTCCACCGCGGCTCGCAGATCACATGCCCCCCCCCCCCCCCCCCAACCCCGTCCACACAATGCCCTTAGTCATCGGTTTGGAGCGTGTGTGTGTGTGTGTGTGTGTGTGTTCCTTTGTTTATGTGTGTGTGTCTGTGTGTGTGTGAGCGTGCTGCTGTTGGTGGGTGTGTGTGTGCGCGTGTGTATATCTGTGTGTGTGTTTGTGTTCCTGTATGTGTGTGTCCCTGTGTGTGTGTTTGTGTGTGCACCTAATGGTTTGAGGACGGGGAGTGTTTTATATGTTTTATATGGATCGTAAAATATGGTGTGATGAAAGTTTATCACTGATGACAAGCACTGATAAATGTCCGCTGATGTGCCTAGGGACACATATTTACAGTAGGGGATGTTTGCATATTCACATAGGGCATGAGATTCTGCACACAATGTGTGTAAGAAAGTGTGTGTCTTTGTGTGTGTGTGTGTGTGTGTGTGTGTGTGTGTGTGTGTGTGTGTGTGTGTGTGTGTGTGTGTGTGTGTGTGTGTGTGTGTGTGTGTGTGTGTGTGTGTGCGCGTGTGTGCGTGAGTGAGTGTGCGTGCCTGCATGCGTGTTTTATGTGCATGCAGCAGAGAGAGTAACCCATGATTTTGGAAGCTTTTCTGCAACCATCCTGCCTCTGTTGCCATGGCGATCCTGTTCTCCTAACCTGAAGCTGTATCTGTGTTTGTGAATTTGTCCGTGGGAAATGGATGACATTTAAGTCGTGGTTTTTGACAAACAAGATGGTCATTGATTTGTTTTGCAAAGCGCACGCAAATCAAATAAAAACATAAAACGGATCATGGAAAGCGGTAGCTTTAACATGTGCGCCTTCACTTACTGTGTATTAGGATTTGTGTGTGTGTGTGTGAGTGTGCATCATTTGTATGCATGCCTGTGTTTGTATATGCACGTGCGTGTGTGTGTGTGTGTGTGTGTGTGTGCGTACAGGCTGTTGTGTTTGAGACATTGTGCTGTTAAGAGTCAGACAGTGAAGAGGAGGACGAGATAAATCGTCAGTTCTATCTGCAGCAGCAACAGCTTAGGTAATAAGACTCCGCCACTGGTCTAAATATAGAGGCAACTGACTGCATATCTACCCCCTAACTACTACTTTCTAATACACACACACACACACACACACACACACGCACAACCGCTCTCTCGGGCGAGCGAGAGGCCTTCCTTCGTTAGAGGATGCTGCGTTCCTCCTGAGAGATGCACACAGACACGTATGACTAAGCTGAAAAGGCAGGAATGTTTCTGGGTGTGTGGGTGGGTGGGGGCTGCACCTCCTCAGCACATGAAACCAGTCCCACTGTTGTGTGTTGTTATGGAAAACTCTTGAAGACCGCCTCCGGGGGAAAACTACTCCCCGCTTTCCCTCTGCTTCCTCCAGATGCGAAACGTTTCTCTGCATCACGGAAAGGTCCAACAGAGGAATCGTTTAATTTCTCGAGAGACGGGCGGGCTCTATGGCGTTTTAAGCTGGGATTTTTAATTTAGTGCTCAAATCTGTTCTTTTGTTCAAAAATACATGGCAACGATGCCGTGATAATATGAAAATAATGGATTGTGTTTAAAGCATTTCACAACTCAAATGTGATTAATGTTCTTGAGTCTTTGAAGAAATGTGATGTCCCCGGTGGTATCCATGTTAACAATGCTTATGTTAATTCACTCATAGAAAGGAAAGGGACTTTTAAAGAAAGGAGAAGGAAATTATTGTGTTGCTGAAGTCGTCGTCGTCGTCGTCGTCGTCGCCATCGCCATCGTCATTATTATCAGAAAGGGTGCCTTTCTAGACTGCCTTTCGACTTTCGACATATCACAATAATTTAGGGCTGGGCAATATAATCGATATTATATCGATGTTGTGATGTGGCATAAGTCTTGTTGTCTTTTCCTGGTTTTAAAGGCTGCATTACAGCCTTACAAAGTGATGGAAAAAAATTGAGATTTGTCAATTATTTAATTAACAAATGAGTATACAAAATTTTTTTTTTTTTTTTTTTTACTTAGACATGCAAACGCAGGCACACGGCTACGACGAAAACAAACACGCACAAACATGCACTTCCTAACATGAACACATGTATGTGCACACCAACACACACACACACATGCACATGCAAACCGTTTCACACACTCACTCACTCACCCAATCTAACAGACATATACACACACTTACACACACACACACACACATATGCAAACAAATACACACACAAACAAACAGAAAAACAACATACATACACACACACACACACACACATACACACACGGTTAAAGCCATAGGGGACAGCAGCAGAGCTTTGCTGACAGAGACATCAATCACAGGCCTACAGAGAGGAGCTTCTGTCGTTCAGCAGCCTGCCTCCCTTAAAGTCTCTGGCTGGGCCGCTGGGTCTTCAAAGACCCCCCTGTATTCTGACCTCTCTCTCGCACTCTCTCTCTCGCTCTCGCTCTCTCTCTCCCCCCCCCCCCCCTGGCACTGCTCTGATATTTCCCCTCTGATATCTGCGTGTCCCGACGGATCCCTTTTGATTTTCCATGTACCATTTTGTGGCTTGTCCAGAAAAGTGGCTTTGAAGTGAAAATAACCCTCTCTCTCCCTCTCCCTCTCTCCCTCTCCTTCTAACTCTCTCTCTCCCTTTCCCTCTTCCTCTCTGTCTCTGTCTCTCTCTCCCCCTCCCTCCACAGGTCGTCCAAGGCCCACCCGGGACCGGTGGTTCACATCAGCGACAACCCAATGGATGAGGGAAAGGTACACAACATACAAACATAAACAACCTCTCTCTCCCTCTCCCTCATCCTCACATCTCCTTCACCCTTGCTGCTTTCTTTCTGGCTTGATCGCTGCCCTGTCCCTTTCTTTGTCTCTCTCTGTTGGTCTTGCTCTCTCTCGCCCTCACACACACAAATGTAATCACTCACACCCACACACACACACACGTGGACTCAAATGTTAGCGCTGAGTCCTACCGACACTAACTCCCTGTTGAACACATTACAATTAAGATTGACATGTGTCGTCGTGGCGCCATGTCAATTTAATTACCCATAATGCCAGATGATTTCACACTCGCTTTTCACATCTCCACCCTGGTGTTGAATAGTCCCGGCAAGTGGTCTGATCACTTTTATAGCCCCCCCCCCTCCCACATTATTCTCATTATTATTCTTTTACAGCACACCCCTTTATCCTTGGAGAAAAGAAAGTCTGCTACTAAAGAGGAATAACTCATCGCCCGGCTCATAGGCGACAGCAAATGCGAAAGCCGAGATGAGATTTAAATATTAATTTACATAATTTAAAGACCTAGCGATTACTTTACAAAGTGTGCATGACGGTTAGTTGTGATGATCTTCGGTTATGGGGGGGATGAGGGTGAGACAATGAAGTGAGAAGGGACTGGAGTTTCTTTTTTTTCCTTAATATCCAAATGTTACTTCTGGGCTTCACAATGTAAATAACACCTGAACAGTTATTCTGAGCCCCAGAGGAAACTAAGGGGGAAATAAAGTTTAGATGTGTCACTATTGAACTATCATGACTTGCAGTATGGGGGGGGACTTTGGGGATGTATTGATATTTCCTACCGTCATTTGCCAGAGGCAACTAGATACAAAAAAAAAAAAATGTTTTGCAAACTCCAACTTGCAAACTTGGATGACTAAGACCAAAACAATGGGGGCGGGAGAAAGACCACAAGGACCAGGTACACCTGACCTGGTCCAGGTACACCTGACCAAGGTTTTTCCAAACACTTGCTCCTCCCACTAAGTTTGTCCCAATACCAGAATTGTAAACTTAATACAATATTAGTATAATAAAACTTGATACCAACTTTCGATACCACCTACCAACACATTTGTAATAATGTTGATAGTAATTATCACAACCTGCAAGCACACATACACACACAAGCATACACATTGACCTGGTTGACGACTTGCATACAAGTTGACGACTTGGCCGGGTCTACAACACGTATGCATTTAGACTCTAAAAGCACACATTTTTACGTGATTTAGAGTATGCATTTATTCAACCTATGACCTATGAAGGGAAAACATCCTTGTTTGATTCCTTTGACTGAGAAGGCACAGATTCAGCAAGAGAATGAAAAAATAGTAGTCATATTATTATTATTATTATTATTATTATTATTATTATTATTATTATTAAATATATAGATATGCATGAGTGAGAGTTCCCCTTTACTGACATGCTAGCAGCATATCCTACCATGCTGTGTTATTTGTAGTAGTGTTGTCTCAATGTATCTTGTACAATAAATAATCATTTCAATAATACTGCAGGCTATAAGGTATACCACCCCCACCCGCCCATCTTTAACTCTCCTCTCTCCGGCACCATTTACTCCCCTTACTCACATCCATCACCTCCTCCCCCCACCTCTCCCTTCCAGCTGCAGGGTGTGTAGTATTTGATCTAGCCTATGTCATCTGTGTTACATACAGTATCTGTCAAACAGCCTATGATTGTCTCTCTCCCTCCCTCTCTCTCTCTCTCTCTCTCTCTCTCTCTCTCTCTCGCTCTCTCGCTCTCTCGCTCTCTCTCTCTCTCCTCAGCTGGTAATTGGATATGAGTCGGGGATCGTGGTCATGTGGGATCTGAAATCAAAGAAGGCCGACTACCGCTACACCTATGATGAGGTAGGTCCCTCCCCGTCCCCGTCCCGTCATGGATCTGGTGAGGAACAACTATGACTGCGCTTCACAATACACATCACTGTGTGTGTGTGTGTGTGTGTGCGCATGTACTTGCAGTAAATGCTGTGCATGTATTCCTACTTGGATTTACTCAAGTGTCGGGGGTGAGGGGGGATATTACGTCATTGTTTTGTTTTGTAAGGTGTGTGTGTAGCACAAAAATGCCAAATGACCAACGACAGGCAACTTTTTCGGGAGTCCTTTTGTTTTCGATTTGCAGACAACAAAATGGGCAGAAACGTAGAACCAATAAGCAACATTAACGACCAAAACCAATTGTATGGCGGCATGACGACAACAAACTCACGTCATTCTGCTATTACAGCTGCATTTAACCAGTAGGCTAACAACCGAAACCAAACTGCACGGCAGCAGCGCTACTAATAAAAAACATTAACGATTTGCTATTACAAGTGCAGAATACATGAGAATACATACAAGAAATAGCGGGGCAGCGAATATGGCCTTGCACTGCGGTGTGGCTGCTAAGCCAAGTTTTAAGTTGCAGTAGGGTGAAAGAAGATCTTACTGATGAGGCAGCTGACACGGAGAGATGCAAACAAATTTCAACACATTTCTTAACTTCTTCATACGGCTCGAGGTTAGTGGATGCAATGCTGCCAGAAATTCGGCAGCCTCCTGGGCAGAGCTGAATGTTTTTTCCTTGGCCGGGTCACCCAGTCTGTTCAAATAATACAGTTATACAGGTGTTTTTTTAATATATATATATATATATATATATATATTATATATTCCACGCAGCCCTAGCCCACTGTTTAAAGTAAAGGTGTGTTTTATTTTTTTGCATTTATACTAAAAGTTAGGCCGACTGCTGTGTCTAAGATGTTACGCAGCCACCCGCCACTAGGGGCAGGCCGGCACCCCCCCCTTCCCATGCTAATGCTAATATATTCATATACAGATCATTCGTAATACATACATGGTGCAATGTGTGTGTGCGTATGTGTGTATATACCTATATATATATTTTGCAGTGTTCCTTCTGCCACACGCCACATAATTTGCTTTTGCTGGGGCCCTCCGACACAGGACATGCGTGTATTGGAGATGGCACAATGGTATATGCTGCCATGACAGTGGCTCTCGCCTGAGTGTGTGTGTTGTTAGCTGGTTTATCCTGGATGCCATGACTGCTCATTCACCATAGGTGTGCAGCCCCACACAGCCCCAGAGTCTAATCAGTCTGACTCAGTCCAGGTGAGGCTGTACGCCAGATATCAACAACACACACTCCACAATCTACACACACACACACATGCACACACACACACACACATATATATAGTGTGTGTGTTTTACTGGAGTTGTAATGAGAAGGACAACAGCATCTTAAATGGCAAGTGAGTAGAAATGTAACATCTCGTAACATTGCCATCATTTCTGGTTATCGGACCAAATATTTGATTGCAGGTCAGCGCTACCCCCCCCCCCCCCCCCCAACCTCAATTTACAATCACCGATACGACAAGCAGTGAGGAAATTTCCCAACCACTTCCAACGACCACAACCAACCATTTCCTCCCACATTTCCCTCCCGAAGCTGTTTAACGCATGCCCCCGTGTATTGAGCTTGGCACTTTATCACCTGAAAAAAGGTTAACTTCATTTTCTAAAAGGTTATTCTGTTTTCCTCGCAGACTGATGAGTCATGTGGCATTATTAACTCTCGCTGAAGCCCGGTGACTTAAAATAAGAGCAGACAGTTATACGGAGGCCGACAAAAAATACAATGGGAGCCCTGGGGGAGGCGGGGCGGGGGGGGGGGGGGAGAGATGGGAGGTCTTTTAGGAGTCTGCTCACACACAGACCGGCCGCACATGGTGTTTACATGGACGTGGACATGTAATGCGGTGTGCACCATGCAAAAAGCGGCCCGGGATTACTACGCTCACCCAAGAGCTCACCGTCCTCATCTCGTATTGTTAACATGACACGCATGCCGGCATGCACACACACACAGGCGCACGCACACACACACACACACACACACACACACACACATGCGGTCACACACATGTACACACTCGCACACAAAAGAAAGAGACCAGATTATCTGAATCCTGTGGACTTCAGCCCACCCCCTCTCTCTCTCTCTCTCTCTCTCTCTCGCTCTCGCTCTCTTGTTCTCGTTCTCTCTGTCTCTCTCTGTCTCCCTCTGTCTCTCTCTCGCTCTCTCCTGCTTTCTTCTTGCCCCATACCCTTCTTCTGAGATAAGCTAATATCCTCTCTCTCCCATTCAAATCCCTTGTGTCGATGGCCTCATGGGACCCCGGTAATATCCCCAGGGACACCCCCTCTCTGACCCCCCCCAATCCCCTGATCCCACACCAGTGGTACCTCCCCCAGAGGGGAGAGGTAGACAGTCTAGAGTCATTCCAGTCACAGTTGAACTCGGGAGTCATCCATTGTTATTGAGGTTATTAAAAAAAATATATCCAATTGTTACTCCCGGGCTTCACAATGTAAATAACAAGTGAACTCTTACGCTGAGCCCCAGAGGAAACAAAGAGGGGAAAAGAAAGTTTTCGTGTGTCACTATTGAACTGTTATGACTTGCAGGAGGGGGGTGCTTTGGTGTAGTATTGATATTTCCTACTGCCACCATTTGCCAAAGGCAACTATATAAAAAAATAAAAGTAAAATGTTTTGCAAACTGCAACTTCTGGGAAAGAAATATGGGCTGGATAAATGTTTAAACACCGTCAAAGGTATATTGTTCCTGCGTGCATTCCTCTAACTCGACTCGCCTGCGAGGCCGCTTGAAGTTCTCCAAATTGTCGCCTGAAACGATTAAAGGAGCCATTTTACACCGCAGAAAGCTGTGAAAACTGAAATCACGGAAACTGGCTTCTGAGTGAACAGCATGTCTGCCCGTGGGTGTTCACAGTTGATCATGTCCGGTACGCTAGTCTATGTCCGAGTAATGGTCCGTTCAAAGCGTCATCACAATATTTTGTGTTGCTGATCTTCTGCTGTGGTCAATATAATGACATCCCCAAAAAAAGTGTTATTTTCTCTTTTGCGTGTGCCTTTTTAAACAGCTGAGAATGAGCTAAACTTCAGGTGAAAGAGAGCTTAAAGGGAGAGCGTGAAACAGATATAATGTTAGAAGTACTGTTTCCTTAACGACAAGAGGGAAGGTCCTGTGTTAGAAACCCTGATGGGACGTCTGTGTCCCATCAGGGAACAGGTTAGTACAGCTGGTTGATGTGGCACTGGTGGCGATGTACTGTTTGGTGTGAGTTGCTTGCTCGTCTGCAATGAGGCTGTGTCCCGGTCTGGACGTGATATAGTCAAAATGTTAGTTCTGGTGTTTTTTCCAGATTACTATAATGTTTGTGGGTCCGGTGGGTTCTCGTATTGTTTTGTTGTTTCATATGAATGAACTGCTTTTTCCCTGAGGAAATCCTTTGCAAATCCTCTCTTGATCCTTCCACAAAACCTTATAAATAACTCTGTTGTAATTAACCTTGCTACAGGGTTATATAGACAAAGTTGCCTCGGGGGATCGATCAGGATGGACCGACAGTAACAGTGGTAGCGCAACTCCCAGAATTATCGGCCAATGGTTTCCCGCACCAACCCAAATGTCAGCCACGGGGCTGGCTGCCATTTCCCGGGGAAGTTTCCGTCGTTATACGACGACGACGGCGAAAGCCAGACTTCCAGGTCAAATACAAAGCAATGTTTTATTATTAGCATCTTTGTCTTCTGTCTTTCCGGTCGGCCCCCTCTGTGCTCCTGTGCTGTGGACCGGCGGTATGGGATTGTCTTCCCAGCGCGTTAAGTCACTCAGCCTGGCTCTGAGTCAACACCTCGCCTTTTGTTCTGCCTGCTGAATAATGGACTTGTATCACAGCCAGATTTTGATTTACTTTCTTATCTCGTGCCCATTTCTCATAGTCCATCGTCTCTTTCCCTCCCCCTTTTCTCTCTCACTCTCTCTGTCTCTCTCCTTTGACTTTGACACTTCTGTCTCTTGCTCGTTTAGCTTGTCATCATTTTTTGTGTTTGTGTGTTTTTTATGTGTCTCTTGGGTGGGGGGGGGTAGAGTTAGGTGTGTGTGTGTGTGTGGGGGGTGGGGGGGGGGGGGGTGGTTGTGTTCGACTTTCCAGTGGCTCCGAGTTGTTTCTTTCTTCTCATACAACTTTTCAACCCTGCTTTCTGTGTCTGGCACACATTTTTCATTTCCCAGCACCAACTTCTCCTTTTCCTTTCCTCGATGCAACAATCTCTGTTCTGCACCCTCTCCTCTCTCTAGCGCACTCTGTCTGACTCATTCAGTTCAAGTTTCAAGTCTTTCCCTCTGACTGATACTGTGGAAGAATCTGTATTGTCACTGTGTTAGCTGAGCCAGTGTTCATTCGAACCTTGCAGCGTAGCTTGTAGCGCAATGCATTTAAGTACCGTCGTAATATCCACACCTCCCCGAATTCTTTATTTTTGTGTGGCGTCCTTTTGTGACTAGAGGCCTATACAAGTCTTTGCAGTTTTTGCCGCAATCTTTATTCAAATGTTTTCCTTTTTGTGAACCGTATTATACAGACATGTCTGTCTTGGTTTTGCTCGTCCTCCTGTCTTTCTCTCACACACGCACCGCACGCACACACACGCACACGCACACACAAACACACACACACAGGACTACATGGCATCATCGGTCATAATAAAGTGTGAGGCAGGTGACCTGGGACTATTTCCTCTGAATGGAGATCAGTCACATCAATCAACCAGTTCCTACTGTGGAAGTAGACCACTGTCCCACAATGCATTGTGTCTCTTCAGACGTCACCTCACGTCTCCGAAAACGTTGGAGCCAATTTCCAAACAGGTTTTACATTTAGATAAACTGAGCACATATTGGCATATCTGCAGGGTGACATTATTGACCAAAACAATATAAAAACTCAATAAAGTGACATATAAACTACAACAGCTTTCAGCCTGCATTCAAATCTTTGCTATCGCTGCTGGTTGGTGCGAAATGCATTCTGGGATACTTGGCTGTATACTTCAGTGTGAACGGTCTGCTGGTAATGGCATTCTTCATGGTTGAATAATTTCATTTAGTAGGCAGTATGCAGTACATACTCATTGAGTATGTAGTAGGCAATACGTTTGTATGCAGTTTCGAACACAGCCACACTCCCCACCTACCTACTCCATCACTGTCTTCCCGTTTTGTATCATCCATAACTTGTGACACTTAAGATTTTCTTCTCTTCTCCTGGACACGCATCACATAGACAGTTACAGCCTGTATTTTATTTTCTTTCAGAACTTTTATAATAACTGTCACCGAAGCAGAGATTCAGTCCTAGCTATAATCGTGCTGCGTTACTGAAAAGAAAAAGAAATGGAAATCACTGCTGACACTCTAGTGTGTGTGTGTGTGTGTGTGTGTGTTGTGTGTGTGTGTGTGAGAGAGTCACTGTGGACGACTCTTTTGTGCTGTTTTTCTTGCGGATCACTGTAGTCACCGTGTGGCAATGTGACATACTGCTAGCAGGAACTACACTAATAAGGACTTGGTTTACTGTGTGTGTATGTGGTCTCTGTGTGTATGTGTGTCTGTCTGTGATCCACTAAAATCCCCAGCAAAAAAGATTTTATGTGTACATATAAATCCCATCATGGGCAACACCAAAAGGCCTAGTCTGTGAAAATGGCCACATGGCATAAAATTAGCTCTCGTTTTGTATTAATTTGTATTGTCTGATATGACGAGAGCCATGTGTTACAATTACCCTGCTAATTTTCCAATTAACCACTGCTGCATTGTCCTCCTCTAAAACTGTCACAGTGAGTGAATGAGTGACTGGATGCCTATGGCTCTGTCTTGTTTTCAAATCAGGCACTGATTCGATGAATACTTTTATTTGATAATCCTCCACTGGTCCACAGGATGAAGATCATTATAGTATAAGCCTACGGCCTTCAATTTTAGTGTGTGTGTGTGTGTGTGTGTGTGTGAGAGAGAGTGAGAGAGTGTCTGTAAGACTTGTGTCCCAACATCATAAGAAATGTATTGGCTCATGTAGTGGCTAGGCTCAATGCTCGGCTAAAGTCGCTTTAATCTATTAAAGCGTCTTCTCGCTATACGATGTTTGTCGAAGGACGACCCCTAAAAAAAGACCTTTAGGGGCCCCTACTGTTGGCCCTTAAACAGTATAGAAAAAAATCTTAAGAGCACAGCCAACTTTTGTTTTCTTTTTTTCGATATTGTCTCTGGGTAAGAAAGAAAGGGGGGGGGGGGTGAATGCACGTGCGTGTGTATGTGAGAGAGGGAGAGAGAGAGAGAGAGAGAGAGAGAGGTTGAGACGCAATGGACCACGTGACCGCCACAGCTTTTTAATTACCGGCTATGAAAATGGCATCAATAAGCCTGTACCTCTCAGTGCAGCGCTTGTAGGCCGATGATATATCGGAGTTCCAATTGATTGGTTATTTAGTAGCCCATTCACTCACCGCTAGGTCTGTAATAGCATCGCGGCTGTTAAGATTAAAGATTGAAGGAGAG
>JAOPHQ010000348.1:77500-87500 GCA_030340625.1 Merluccius polli | reverse complement strand
CTTATTGGATCAGCATGCGTTACACAACTACTTTCCAGATCGTATAGATTAAACCTTTTATACACGCCCAAGTCCTAAGGTCCCAAGAATAATGCCTCTTAGGTTTGGAGATGTCAGCAGTTTTTTTCTCTCTCTCTCTCTCTCTTTGTCTCTCTTTGTCTCTCACTCTCTTCATTGCGCTTACTGTTTTTTTGTTCTTTTGTGCAGATTTTCAGGAACCTTACGCCGTAGTCGTGCTTCTGGAAAAGGATTTAGTGGTGATCGACCTTGCACAAAATGGGTGAGTCAAAATGCAATCACTAATCGCATATGGGCGTTAACAAGTCTTGATGCTTGTTTGTCATATTTAATGACAAGGATGATGAATGATGTTGGGAATACAGAGTCGTGTGGAAAGACACTGGGTAGGTACTGTAGTGGTTGCATCTCTATGCTTGTTGTGTTTGTCAAAATGTTGTCTATATGGCATTTTAAATTTCTCCCATGGCCACAATAACATGTTGGTAATTTCAGACATGCTGTGAAAGCCAAAACAAAGTGGGAGAAATTAATGGTTCTGATATGACTGTATAATCTCTCATATTCACTCTGGGTTATAGCTCTGGGTCCCTCGTCGTTCTGCAGCAAATGATTGAGAAAATTCATTGTGTAACTACCAGGTGATGTTTTGTTTGAGGTGAATATCATAACTATTGCAACACAGGGGCAGAAGGGTGTGGTTAGGGTGTTTGACTCCTTGCCAAAAGGTTCTGGGTTTCAACCCCAATTTCTGCAGTCTCCCAGTAGCCTTGAGACAAGGCATGTTTATTTATATAGCAGCCTTCAAACAAAATGGCCATTTCTAGTGCTTTATATCAGCAGGAAAAACATTTAAAGGAGAATCATAGAAGCCTTTCCTCGACCTGCTCCTTAATGGCATGTGTCTGAAGTCCAGTGTAAGTCGCTTTGGACACTTAAAGACAATCATTTCTACAGAACAAACCTATAGGGCTTCTACATTGCGACGTCACACCGCAATGAGCGCCTCCATTTTGGGAGCAGAGAAGCATTGGAATGGTAGTAATGGTAGTAATGGTATGTTGGTAGCAATGGTTTTTTGGTCATTGTTTAGTCATGAATCATGAAATGATTTGTCATCATGGGGAGACATTGTTGTGTGTGCCACATCGCTTCTCATGCGAGACGTGGCAAAACAACATTTTCATTAGCCTAGGTTACGGTATATTCACGTCGATTTAGGATTTGACAGTACTGCCAACAGTACTGTCGCCAACAAAAAGTATCGCCAACAAAAAAATCCCATGATGCATCCTGATGTCCAAGCCCTTTATTGACACCGATTTCTCAACCCATCCTCTCTTCTTCTCCTGCCCCCCTCCTCCCTCTCTCCTTCCCAGTTACCCGATCTTTGAGAACCCATACCCCCTCACCATCCACGAGTCTCCTGTCACCTGCTGCGAATACTTTGCCGACTGCCCCGTGGATCTCATCCCTGCACTTTATTCAGTTGGCTCGCGGCAGAAACGACAGGGCTACAGCAAAAAGGTACGTTACACAACCTGCCGGCAACGCGTCAACACTGTTTTGAAGAAGAAAGTTCACCCCTGGCAGTTTTTTCACCATTTCCACCCTGTGTCTTGAAAAAAACATGAGCACATTCTTAATCATTAATAAACATCCTTAAAGGGCCCTTATTTTACCACCAGGTTTGAGCGTGATTAACCGTTACAAGCCATTTCAAAATTGTCATGTGACTAACCGCTAGTGACATCACAAGTGGGAGTGTCTACCCGGATGTATGACGACTAGATCAGTCGACCAGCCTACCCGGTGGACTGTACCAACTGTTCGGCTTATATCCATCATATGTCTGGGTGGACACTCCCACTTGTGATGTCACTAGAGGGTAGTCACATGACAATTTTGAAATGGCTTGTCGTGGCTAATCACGTTCAATCACACCTGGTGGTATAATAGGGGCACTTTAATAAACATGCATTAGCCACGTGGGACGACACACGACTCAGTTTAGGCCTGGCGTTGAAATGCCAATCACAATTTAACAGCTAAAGGTGTGTGAGGTACACACACACACACACACACACACACACACCGCCCATCTCCTTCCCTCTCTTTTGAATCCCCTGCTCTTTCCCACTCGTCTCATCCTGGCCTAAATACGCCCCCCCCCCTCTTCCATTATGTATGCCTGTGTTCTTTTCCCTGTTTCCCTTTGCCGGCGTCCTGCTGGAAATGTCACCGTGTGCAGAACAGCACAGACCTCGCCTGAGCTGTGGGGGAGAACGCTCACATAAAGATCACCGTTGAGTCATACCCACGACCTTTACGCGTGTCAGCGCGCTCACAGATCCCCCGCCACCGCCAAACACACACACACACACACATACGTAGATAAACGTAAACAAACACACACACATGCGTGTGCACACACACACACACACACACACACACACGTGTTTGCACGTAAGGCAAAGCCCTACTGAACTTGAATGATGACCAACATTATCACAAATTGTGAAAAACCACAAATAAGGTAATTTTTCTGGTGCATACTCATACCGGGGGCACGCACACACACACGCGCACACACACACACACACACACACACACACACACGCACACACACACACACACACACACAGCAATGTCATGTCGGAGTTCTATTCATTTGTAATCTCACTTATTGCACTCTCTCATATTGTCTTTACTCTCAACATGTGTGTGTGTTGCGTGTGTGTGTGTTGCGTGTGTGTGCGCGTGTGTGTGTGTATGTGTGTGTGCGTGTGTGTCTTTTTCATTCCAGGAGTGGCCCATCAGTGGTGGAAACTGGGGTCAGGGCACACAGAGCTACCCAGAGATCATCATCACGGGGTAAAGACTGTGCGAACGCTAACGTTGTTATCCCCCCCCCCCCCCCCCCTCCGCACCCCCATCGCCATCGACACACTCTCCCCTTCCTATCCCCACTTCATTAAATCACCTCTTCCTATAGAGAGGTGCGGGGGGCCACTGATAAGTCTGTAGATTTGTCTTGCCGTTTCGTTTTGATATATTTCCCCTCCACCCCTCCTCCACCCTTCGCGCGCCCCCCACCCCCCCCCCCCCCCCGAGCTGTCAACAGCAGAAGGGCTCTGAGACCATGCGCGAGGTGGCGTTGTGAACGAATATGCACACTTAGCGGGGGACATTGAAGTATGGGTTCGGTAGCCAGGGGTCCGCTTTTGCGTGTGTGTTTTTTTTTCTTCTTCTTCTTCTTCTTCTTCTTCTTCTTCTTCTTCTTCTTCTTCTTCTTCTTCTTCTTCTTCTTCTTCTTCTTCCCCGAGACGACAAATTGCTATGCCGCGCGTGTCTCCCTCCCTCCCTCCCTCTCGCTCTCTCTTCCTCTGTCTCCACAGGCGCTGCCACTGCCTGTGGAAGAGCCAAACAAAAAAAATAACTTTCTCTCACACCGACACACACCGAAACCGTCTCCGTCGCTGTAATGTACAAAAGAAAACCAAAAAAAAAACCCGGAGGGGACAGGAAGTGACTGAAGGACAGTGACGGCAAATATGTTTCGGTGACACCAAGCGCTTTCAGTCCCAGTTTGTTTGTTCGTTTGTTTTTTGAACGTGCGGTTTTGAACGTGCTTCTTTAAGTTTACTCACACACAAATAAGCGTGAAACATTCAAGAAGCAGCTTATTCATTTTAAGGGTGTCCATGTTGTTGTCGTTGACAACAAAAGAGATGTTTTCTACCCTCTAATCATACGCTGGTTAGAGAACAAAACCCCAAGGCATGAGATTTCTTAAGAACACTATTACGTATTGCGTCACTGCGGATACAGATTTAGGGCAAGGACAGGAAACATAACAGCTTTATAAATGAAGGCTGCATGGATCACTTTTTTTTTGTTGCTCAAGCTGCTTGAGTGGCAAAGAGAACTACAGAAACATCTCTTATTTGCGTTTCCATCGTCAAGAATAGATTGCCTGTGATTTTTTCATTTGAAGTTTTGTAATAATCTCAGGCTGCGAAGTTTTCCTGCAAAGTGAAGCCACAACTTTAGTTGATATATGATTTCTTGGTTTTTCCCTCCCAGGCACGCCGACGGCACTGTTAAGTTCTGGGATGCCTCTGCAAGTAAGTTCCTCAAGATCCTTTTATTGTCCTCGGACGAAACGAAACAGCTTTTCTTTTAGATCAAGCTGTTTTGTTTGTTTCTTAACCCTAACCCTAACCCTTTTTATGAGTATAAAACAAACAAATCCCATAAGCTTGCCGTGTTTACTTTTTTAAGTAATGATCCTACAGATCCAATATGGCCGCCGGGGGATCAGTTGCAACACATCGACCGACTAGAATTGATGTGTTGCAACTCTCCCCGATCTTGGCATGTTTACTATCAGTCATGCTCCTGCGGATCCAATATGGCTGCCGATTGGTTACACAACACATAGACATACTCATGTTGTTGATGTCTCTCTGTCTCTGTCTCTGTCTCTCTCTCTCTCTCTCTCTCTCCCCCTTCCTCTCTCTCCATCCCTCCCTCCCTCTCTCTCTGTACGCAGTAATGCTCCAGGTGCTGTACAAGCTGAAGACGGCCAAGGTGTTCGAGAGAAGCCGCTCCAAGGAGGACAAGGGCAGCATGGAGGCGTCGGACGAGGACCCGTACGCCATCCAGATCCTGGCCTGGTGCCCCGAGAGCCGCATGCTGTGTGTGTCGGGCGTGTCGGCCACCGTGCTCATCTACCGCTTCAGCAAGCTGGAGGTCACCACTGAGGTGGTGCAGGTACGACCCGCATGTTCCTCCACACACGTGTTGCAGACACATGTTCCTGGTTTTGATTTGTAATGTATGTGGATTTTGAAATGGGGGTGTGGGGGGGGGGGATAGTCTATTGTTTAGGGTGTTTGATTCCTAGTGGAAAGGTTCTGGGTTTGAACCCCAATGTTGGGGGTCTACCTGTAGGCATCCTTGGCCAAGATGCCCTAACCCCTATCTGCTCAATTTTGTGTGTGAAACTCACGCAGTCTTGTCTTTTTGTGAGTAAAGGTCCGTTACAGTTAAAACGCTATTTACCTAAACCCGGTTCTAAGAGTTAAAATCTGCCTCAGCAAGAAAATGGATACAAAATGGATATATTCTTCAGTTCACACACATAAAATATATATATATGGTATATTATATATGTTAGGTAAGGTAAATATATACGCACACCGCTAAGCCCTTCGAAGTGGATTGCGTAGCTACTTATTCAATACGTATCTAACTTTAACGGTGTCCCAATCCAATGGTAGGGCAACAAACGGTAGTAAAATGCACATCTGCTGTAATGGACTCCACCCAAAGTGATATTTCATGTGGGCTTTAATTAAAAACAACAAGTAGAAACGGTATGGAAAACAGCTTTTTTTTCCATACGTGGGGCCTGCATGTTAGCGCCATCACTCCTAACGTTCATTTAAGTGTCCATGTGCCTGCACACACATGCACACACACACACACACACACGCGCACATACATACACAGCCACACTGACAAACAGGGTTATGCGACGGCCGTATTGTTGCCTTGCCAACAGACAGAGCAGTAAACAAGCTAGCGCCATGGTTATATTGTGCGTTAATAGCGTTGGTGGAGGTATTGGGGTGTAATGGGAGTGTATGTGTGTGTGTGTGTGTGTGTTGTAATGACATAATAAAGCCACGCTGGTGCTGTGCAGCTCTAAATCACATAGAGGGGGGAGGGATGTCTGACAGTGAGAAGGGTGAATGCTGGTTTGGGTCGTGCACACGCAACTTTTCTAGGGAATAATTCTTGGTACTTGCTGTCTCCTAGAGCTCACCCACAGTGTGTGCATGCGTGTGTGTGTGTGTGTGTCTGTATGTGGTTGTGCGTGCGCATGTGTGTGCATACTTATGCGTATGCCTGTCTGTGCATGTATGTGTGTGTGTGTGTGTGTGTGTGTGAGATGTCTGTCTGCATATGTGTGCATGTCCCGGTGTGCAGGTCAGGGTAGGGGGTGTGTGGACAGGCTGTGGGCGTAGAGATGTATAAATGCGGCCCCGGCTGGGGTGAGGCTGCTGTAATGAAGGGGGAGCAGGACTCCCTCCCTCTGCCTGCCTATGAGGACGTCCACCTCCACCCCGAGTGGGGGACCTGAAAGGAGCCTGGAGGAGGAGGGGGTGGGTGGGGGGGCGGGGGGCAGAGCAATCACACCTCATGTCAATGATGGAGCAAATGAGGCCCTAGAATGAGAAGAGAGGGAGAGAGCCTGTGGACCCACAGTCCAAGAGACAGAGGGAGAGAGAGAGTGTGTGTGTGCGTGTATGTGTGTGTGTGTGCTTGTGTGTGTGTGTGTGTGCTTGTGTGTGTCTGTGTGTGTAGGCAGAGGCAGTGGTCAAGTAGCCTGAAGGAGTACTTGGAATTGCCCTCCACTCCGCCTACCCACCCACACACCCACACACACACACACACACACACTCAAGTTTTCACACAAAGTGTTCCACCTCCATGCTCTTCGAAAACACTTCAGGGACATCATTAGGTGTGATGTCTCCGTCTGGATCCTGTGAGAAGACATGTTTTGACGGTGAAATCCAAATATAATTGCAGATGTTTCCCAGGAAATGTGGCAAATATCACCAAAGTTATTTTGACCTATCAAAGTTGTTGTTGTTTTGTGTGTGTGTGTGTGTGTGTCTGTATCTGTGTGTCTGTGCTCACCTTCATGTATGTGTGTTTGTGTGTCTGCATCTGTGTGTTCGTGTGTGTGTCTACATGTATGTATGTGTGTGTGTGTGTGTGTGTGTGTGTGTGTGTGTGTATGTGTCACTTAGTTATTGGAGGTGCGCATGCAGTATGACCTGAACGACGTGGACTCCCCCGAGGTGGGAGGAGGAGGGGACCAGACGCCAGCGCTCGCCACCCCGGGCGCCTCCCCCCAGACCAGCGGACCCCCCTCACACCCCTCCACCAGCAGCAACAACTCTGACGGCGGCAACATGCCCTGCCTCAAGTATGTACCCCCCCACACACACACACACACACACGTAGACAAGCACCTGTACATGCACACACACACACACAAATAAACACCTGTACAAGCACACACATGCCTACACATATATATGTGTGTGTGTATATATATATATATATATATATATATAAATATTAGGGCTGCCCCCTAATGGTTGACTAACCATTAGTCGATCGGAAGAGGTTTAGTCGACCTACTTTTTAGTAGTCCCTTAGTCCGCAAAAAGTAAGACGTAAATATGTGTTGCAAACGAATACAACCTCAAACATCCTGGTCGATTTGCTTTGATTATCTCTTCTTCTTCGTTGAATGAGTGCATTGCTGCCTCCCGCCACTCATTTTGTCGACACCAAATGGCGTATATTATTGTATTATTATCTTTTTCAAGCAGAAATGAAAAGCCCATAGAGATATACGAGAGTGCGTCAAACATCTTGGTCGGTTTAGTTTGCCTGAAACACGCCAAGGAAAAGAGTCTGTATGGTTTTGATTTCTCCTTCTTCTACAACAGTGTATTTGGTCTTCAAACGGATATGATGTACGTGTTTATTTGCATGAAGAGCGGGGAAGTGAGAACCGATCACAAGTGGTCACTTGAGACGCATGTGGAGACGCATCCTAACGCCAGGTGTGAACAGGGTTACACCCGGGTTAACCCTAACCTAACCCTAACACTCCCCGAAGGAGCGCCATACATCCACATGCACCGGACATGAAAATATGAATGACATTTTTTCCATTTGTTTGTTTTGACAAACATCAAGCTCTATTGGAATTGCTTGCTTTTAAATAAAAATGTGTGCAGTTATACCAAATATCAAAATGTTCAATGTCACTTTCCGGGTTGTTTTGACGACCTTCAGAACCGCTTTCTCCATGCTGTTAATAGGCGGACCGCTTTGTGCGCGCGCTTGTAAAAATTATATTTTTAAGGCTCATTATTACTGTAAGGTAAGGTAGCACAATGTTAACAGTGTTTCTTTTATAACACTCTCCCTCACCCTGGAACTCAAACCATTTTCTGATGCCCCCAAAAAATACATTGAAATAATTACATTAAAAGTGCGACGATTAGTCGACTATCGGCGTGAAATGGCGACTAAGAGTCGACTAAGAAAATCTTTAGTCGAGGGCAGCCCTAATATATATATATATATATATATATATACACTCACCGGCCACTTTATTAGGTACACCTGTCCAACTGCTCGTTAACGCAAATTTCTAATCAGCCAATCACATGGCAGCAACTCAATGCATTTAGGCATGTAGACATGGTCAGGACGATCTGCTGCAGTTCAAACCGAGCATCAGAATGGGGAAGAAAGGTGATTTAAGTGACTTTGAACGTGACATGGTTGTTGGTGCCAGACGGGCTGGTCTGAGTATTTCAGAGACTGCTGATCTACTGGGATTTTCACGCACAACCATCTCTAGGGTTTACAGAGAATGGTCCGAAAAAGAGAAAATATCCAGTGAGCGGCAGTTCTGTGGGCGCAAATGCCTTGTTGATGCTAGAGGTCAGAGGAGAATGGCCAGACTGGTTCGAGCTGATAGAAAGGCAACTGTAACTCAAATAACCACTCGTTACAACAGAGGTATGCAGAAGAGCATCTCTGAACGCACAACACGTCGAACCTTGAGGCGGATGGGCTACAGCAGCAGAAGACCACACCGGGTGCCACTCCTGTCAGCTAAGAACAGGAAACTGAGGCTACAATTCGCACAGGCTCACCAAAATTGGACAATCGAAGATTGGAAAAACGTTGCCTGGTCTGATGAGTCTCGATTTCTGCTGCGACATTCGGATGGTAGGGTCAGAATTTGGCGTCAACAACATGAAAGCATGGATCCATCCTGCCTTGTATCAACGGTTCAGGCTGGTGGTGGTGGTGTAATGGTGTGGGGGATATTTTCCTGGCACACTTTGGGCTTATTAGTACCAATTGAGCATCGTGTCAAAGCCACAGACTACCTGAGTATTGTTGCTGACCATGTCCATCCCTTTATGACCACAGTGTACCCATCTTCTGATGGCTACTTCCAGCAGGATAACGCGCCATGTCATAAAGCGCGAATCATCTCAGACTGGTTTCTTGAACATGACAATGAGTTCACTGTACTCAAATGGCCTCCACAGTCACCAGATCTCAATCCAATAGAGCACCTTTGGGATGTGGTGGAACGGGAGATTCGCATCATGGATGTGCAGCCGACAAATCTGCAGCAACTGCGTGATGCTTTCATGTCAATATGGACCAAACTCTCTGAGGAATGTTTCCAGTACCTTGTTGAATCTGTGCCACGAAGGATTAAGGCAGTTCTGAAGGCAAAAGGGGGTCCAACCCGGTAAGGTGTACCTAATAAAGTGGCCGGTGAGTGTATATCTATACACACAGACACACACATTTATTCTCACACACACACTCACGTTAGCCTCTCTTGAGCCTCTTTTGAGCCGTGATGATTTACACACACACACACACACACACACACCTGTATGTGCGCACACACACCTGTACAAGCACACACATGCCTACACACACACACACTGTTAGCCTCTCTTGTGCCGCAACGATGTACGCACACACACACGCACACACACACACACACAAGAGTCCTGCCGTTTGCCCTCGAGCACCCTCCCAAGGGCTCAGTCGCCTCCTCAAACACTCTCCTTCGCCGCCTCCCCGCATGACCCTGCTGCAGCCGGCAATCAAGTCACAACCCTTGAAGCGGTCACACACACACCCACACAACACACACACACACACACACACACATAATATAAACCCTCTCACATACACACTACAATCATAGCTCGCCTCAGGACCACGGCTGTGTTAAACTTTTTTGCGATACAAGGTGCGAATTATGTGATTAGTGCCCTGGAGACCCACCAAGAGAACGGGGGGGACCCGCCGTGGTAGGCTGTCTCCCTCACCTAAATGATTC
>JAOPHQ010000348.1:0-72500 GCA_030340625.1 Merluccius polli | reverse complement strand
GTCTAGCAGCAAGTAGAATGAAGAAAAACATTAAATATTGAAATATCGCAAGTTATATCGTCATCGCAGTACTCAACAATGTTATCGCATATCGCATATTTTCCCAATATCGTGCAGCCCTAATATACACACACACAAAGAAAATCAATGAATGAAAATGAAAGTCAATAGGATTATAGTTATATAGTTGGACCTCCATTATGTAAGGGACAGCAGGCTACATTTGATGTATGTATGGGTGAACCTGTATTTGGTACAGTCCTTTTCATTCACAACTCCTTCATCTTTGTCTTCTACTTCTTCTCCTCCTCCTTCTCCTCTTCCTCTTTCTTCTTTCTTCTTCTTCAGGTCTGTGTGACATCAATGAGGGGTCGGCAACGTCAGAGGACCGCTGCAAGTCTCCCACCTCAGGTAACATGTCCTTCGCAGACACATGCATACAATCTAAAGTCATGGTTTTGGTTTGTTCTACCCCAATGGAAAAAGTGTCCAGTTAGTCTCTACAAGCCAAGCAAGATTGAATCTTATGCTGGATCCAAATTGTGTTTGCAGTAAGTAATTGTGTAGACGCCTCTTGATGGCAGGAATCAAATGTCGTTTTTCCCGTTGGGTCTCCACACGAGACCTTTATGAATGTGTTGTTTGGGTTTCATTCCGCAACGTTTGACTTTGAATGGTCTCAGTGATTCAACAATGAATTAGTGTCCCCCACTTATTTGTTATATTCAACAGATTAAACAAAAACAACTTTTGTCTTGTGAGATGATGCATTACGGTCGAGAGAATTATGAAGCACATTGCGTGAAACACATTTATCCACCTTAACCCGGTTCACAAATGAATGAGAAATTGCTCAATTTGAGGACATCTTCCAATTTCACATAATTTGTTCACTGCGTTCCTCCAGGATGGTTTGTGCTATTTATAAGCGTCTGTCTAGGATTTTGGAAAGAGGTTTTTTTTTTTCACCTTAATGTGTTTATTGCTGCCTGCGAGTTTTCTGCGAAGCAGCAGATATTCCCCCAAAAAACATTTTCATGGTGTTCCTATACATCAGATAAATCATATTTATGGCCTACTTGTGGGCAAGGTTCGCTGGTAGCGAAATTCATAAGCAATCTCTTTTCTCATCACCTTTACCAAATTATGCTCTGCTTCCAAACTATCCACGTTTCCTGCACACATGAAATACATTTCAGGGGGTTCCTGAAAAACAATATGATTTAAATAGTCCGTTATTTCACCATCCCTCCTTCCCTCCACACACACACAGTCATTTATTTTAACGGAGGGCTTGTGGTGGACTTTGGCCCAGATTCATGTCATTGGACACACACTGTTGTTATTTCATGTTTTATTTATATTTTCATTAAAAAAAATAAAAAAAAGGTCAGTCGTGGTGAGTGACCTCAGTGCTGTTTCTTTATGTATTAGCGGTGGATAAAGTGCTAAATCCCCTCTGGATTCAGGACTTTAAAAAAAAGTAAAGGTAAATCTAATGTGTGTCGAGGATTCAGCGCCGGTGGATCTAATGCTTTCCACGTATTATCCCCGATATCACGCCGAATGAATGTAACGTATTAACAGAACCGAGTGCACTCGCTCATAAGGAGGACAGCACTGTGATTTTTCCCGGTGACGCTCACACAACGCTATAAGCCCCTCGAAAGGCCTTTATCTGGGAATCTGCTTGCCCGGTTGTCCCTCCTCATGGAGGATAGCAACGGACTACTAGATACTGGTGGCTTGGTGCAGTCTGAGGATGTTTCTAACGCCGCATCTACTCTACTCTCCCCCTTCGAAAGTGTTGATGTCAAACAGCAATCTACAGCAGTTCTACAATGGCGGTGGTCGAGGAGGTAAGACTCGCCAGAGGATTTCAATCAGGCTATCCCTCGAGCGCGGGACTATTTGTCGCCCCCCCCCCCCTTCTTTGTTTGTTTGTTTGTTTGTTTGTGTGTTTTTTTTTATTCGCTGTGGAAAAGAAAGAAAAAAAACAACAACAACTTTGTCTTCTGTCTTCATATTCACATGTTCACACACACGCACACACACATGCACGCCGCCCCCCCCCCGCCCCCCCCCACACACACACACGCACGCACGCACGCACACACACAAACTGGACGTTTGTATTTACCAACAAAACAAAAAAAACCTCACATTGCATGCTACATGTATGTAGCACGAATGTCACATTGTAAATGTGCCTGAGTATCGACATGTGTCCGAACCCTGCAGTCACCTCATCGCTGTACTGCTGGTGACTGTCGTGACTGTAGTACTTTGTTTTGTGTGTGCATATAGTGCGGTACGATGTCCTACTTGTGTTTTTCCCCCGTCCCACCTCGACATAACATTGAGGAACTAGGCCGCTTCTTTCCTAGAAGACAAGTTCACTCAATAATTAAGTACACATGTTGGCTCGATCGACCCTGGACAGCCTCGTTAGTTTTTTTGTTTGGTGTTTGTCTGTTCTGGGTGGTGGTGGTGGGTTGGTGGCGGTGGTGGTGGTGGTGCTGGTGTTGGCTCATCTTCCAAGCCTCAAATAAAATGAAAAAGCACGAAAATGAGCCTGAGCTCGTTCGGGGGTGATCAACGGTAGCTCAGCCGTACTTCTGTGTGTGTTCAGTGCCCTCTCTCTCACGTGTCCTCCCATCCGACTCGCTTCCTGTTTTCCTGTCTCTACTCTTCCTGTTCTCGGTGCATGCGCCTCTTGGCATGAGGGTTCCTGAATGACCTGAATGTTGGGGTCTTTTTCTCTTCTGTCGACGTGTTGCCTCACCTCACCTCTCTTTCCAGGGGGCCTTTTTTTGTTTTTGTATTTGTTTTTGTATTTTCTTTTTACCGTAAAGCGACAACTTTTCATGTAACCGTAACTTCCTCTGTTTTGCTCTGTCACAGCATGTGGGAGTGATTCTCCAGGGTTGTCACCTTGAATCCTTATGCAGTGCCTTCACCTGTGTAAAGCATTTTGGCTCCCCCTGACAAAACCCCCCCCCCCCCACACACACACACACACACACACACAACCGGTAGTTTCAAAAGCTTTTTGTCATGTATGTGTATGTCTGTGTGTGTGTGTGTGTGTGTGTGTGTGTGTACTATTTTGTGCGCAGTTCTTTGAGACCAGAGTCTCTCTGGTCAAGCTAGCGTTGCATGGCATCGTGTGCTGGCTTAGACGTGTGTTTGTAAAGAGGGATGTTCTCTTTCTTCCAGCAAAGATGTCACGGAAATTAAGCTTGCCTACTGAGCTAAAGCCAGACTTGGGTAAGCCTTGAAAAAAGAATAAAATATTTTTATTATCATTTCGAAAGGGAATTGACTTTCATTTTCAACCAGAAGTAATTCAACAATAGTTTGACACCAAATCACCCCGAGTTCATTTCATTAAATGGATGAAAACTGAAAATAGTAATCATTGAAAAAGCCATTGTAGAATCTATATAAGTGTACCGTTACAATCTGAATCCAGACACATTATGAAATGTAGTATAAGACATGAATAGGTACATGTGTTAGCAGTAAAACATGTAAAGCTCCTCTGACATACCCTATTCCACCTTGGCTTTGACCTTGCTTCCCTGTACAGTAGGTTGATGCCAAGCTGAGCTTAGTGTGCACTCCATCACTCACTATGAAGCTTTCCCTTTCTTCCGCGGCTATTGCTTTGTATTTCATGTTTCCTTATATCTTTTTATAACCTTCATACTGTACATCAATTCTTAATATCTGTTATACCCTTCATAGTATACATCAATTCTTAATATCTTTTATACCCTTCATAGTGGACATCATTTCCTTATATATTTTATACCCCTAGTGTACATCGATTCTTTTCAATTTCGCAGCAGTGCATTTTTTTTCTCTCTGAAAATGGGAAAGGTTGTTTTGTTTTTTTTAACCCACAAAAACCCGCAGTCTTGTAATATTTTTCTTTCCTCAAAACCATACATTTTAATATGTGCCAAAGGTTTTAAGTGACTGTAACCGTTACATTTTAACATTAAGTGTTCAAGTTAATATTATTGAATTTGTGTGAATTCACCTAAAATTATTGTGCTTACAATTGAGTTTTCTCAATTCTGAAAAAAAAGAAAAGAAACGGATATTGTTAAAATGTCATTTAGGATGTGTTTTGCTGTACTAAGATAGGAAGATAGCCCAACAGTCAGGTGGTCATGTCGAATGGAAATCGCCCAATCAGATAGAGGTGGCGCTCTGTTTGCCCGGGCTTCTTGTCTATTTGCCAAATGAAGTTTAAATTCATGAGCTCCATCTGTCACGCAGATTCAAAACAAACATCAGCAGCGGCCTTAAATATTGACCAATAGAAACCTTCAGCCGTAACCTCTATTTGCTTTGAATACCTTTTTTTTTTTATTGACATGGAACTAAATCAGTTTCATTGCCTTTCCCGAAAATATTGTTGTTGGGCTGTAAAAATAAGCAGTTAATAAAATATATTGATATGGGTATCATATGGACTTGGTTTTGTAGCGTTTTAGCTTATTTCCCAACATAATTGTACATAATTCAACATCTGTGCATGTCCTGTGTGTTGCAACGGTGCACAAGGCTGTTGTTGTGTGTGTACTCGCGCTTTACCTCGCGTTTGTCTTTGTCCCACTGTCCTCCTGTCCGTATGTCCGCCGCGGGGCGCCAACCCTCTAGACCACCGGGACAACTCCTTCAGCCGCTCGCGCTCCTCCAGCGTCACCAGCATCGACAAGGAGTCGCGCGAGTCCATCTCCTCCTTCTTCTTCTGCGACGCCTTCGTCCGCAAGGGCGACAGCGCCCTGACGCCCTGCCTGTACGTGGGCACCTCCCTCGGCACCGTGCTGGCCGTGGCGCTCACGCTGCCCCCCGCTGGCGAACAGAGGCAACTGCAGCCCGTCATCGTTTCGCCCAGCGGTGAGCATTTTGAGACGACGAGGGGGTGGGGTGGTGAGGAGGGGGGGTGCGCAATCGACCCTTTTCGTAGAGGGTTGTCGTTAGGACAAACACAGGCGCATAACACTAATTATGGGTCTGCTCCTTTAATGTACCCTTGTGCAGTGGTTCTTTGTGGCATATAATAATAATAATAATAATTCATTGCATTTATATAGCGCTTTTCAAGATACCCAAAGCGCTTGACATAGTGTGTGTGTGTGTGTGGGGGGGGGATATGACACCTCATCCGCTACCAAGGGGTCCGCAAGATAATTCATAAAACTCCTAATTAATTTATTAAAAAATTCAAAAATGTTGGGGGGACATAACTTGAAAGTTCATTGAGCCAGTAGGGGGAGCACAAGATTTCCAATGCATGTTATGAATACATTTCCTGGCAAGTAATACAAGCCAGTATATTTTTTCAGGTTATATGTTCAATGGGTTCGTTTCAGGTTGCAAACTGTAACAATGGATAAAAAAAACAACTAAAACCATCTCTTGAGACGTGTCCTTGCGGTTCCTCCCGACAGGGATGCTGGCGCGCGTGAAGGGCAGCATCATGCGCATGGCCTTCCTGGACTCGGCGGGCATGCTGCTGCCGCCCGCCCACGAGCCCTGGTTCGAGCCCAACGTGACGGCGTCGGACGGCGAGGACAAGGGCCGCAAGCGGCGCCCCGTGTCGGTGTCCCCGTCGGCCTCGCAGGACCTGAGCGAGAGCCAGTACGCGGTGGTGTGCTCGGAGAAGCAGGCCAAGGTCATGTCGCTGCCGTCGCAGACGTGCGTCCACAAGCACAGCATCACGGAGGCGTCGTTCATCCTGCGCGCCGACGTGGTGCAGATGAGCAACGGCGTGTGCCTGGCGTGCTTCTGCGCCAACGGACACATCATGACCCTCAGGTGAGTGTCGCGGGCGGCGGGGGGAGGGGTCAGGAGGCTGTTGTGTGGGTCTAACTCGGTGGTTCTCAACCAGAGGGGCGCGTACTCCTGAAGGGCACACTTGTGGCTCCCAAGGCGGGGTCGTGGGCAGCTAGGTGTCAGGGTTAGGCTTTTGTGTGTGGAAATGTGGAACATTTGTATGAAGGAAATTGTCAAAAAGTATGCAACTCTAATACTACTATAATAGGTGACTACGCTATTTTACTAAAGCCTCTTCTGAAATGAATGATTTTGTACAGTTTCCGTCCCTGGCGTGCTGCAGTATTGCAAATATCCTCCTCAATTCACAAATGTCATATATATTAGATACTTAATTTTTATTGGAGATGGCCTTGACATTTTTTAGGGGTTTTGGAACCACTGATTAAGTCAAACCATTACATCATTCTTACAGCGTAGGGACATCTGTCTCCTTCTAATATATGGACTCATTTGTTCTGTCCAGTCAATCTGAGGAATTAAAAGGGCAATTTGCGTTCGGCATTTCACCCAAATGCGATATGCTTACTTCCTGTAATGCATTTTGTGTGTGCCCTGTATGAGGAGAACCACTAAAGGTTCAACATCAATCAAGAATAATTTAGATGACTGTAATGATAATAGACTCCCAGACCGGCCGTCTGGTCCGGGGCTTGTCTGGCTGCAAGGGCAAAGACAGGTGAATGTCTGCACTGGATGTGAACGGATGATGTCATTGCATATTCCTGATGAGGTGCTCTCCCTATCCATCAGGAGAGAAGAACAAGTGAGTCTGCGGGAGTGGATGTGATAGAGATGAATTGAGTCCGAGCATGGGGGAGGAGGGGGGGGGGGGGTGCGGTGGGGGTTGTGCCAACATTCATGAGACTCCTAATGATGTCCTAGTCTTTCGGCAAAGTCAGACGGTGGTGCACTTCTGCCAACCGGCGCACACCCACACCCACCTGATGACACCACACAGACACTACACAACGGTGGATGACTTGACTGTTTTTGAGCTGAGCCGCTGGCACATCAGCCCCTCCCTCCCCTCCTCAGGGGAGAGGTGCAGACCGTGCCCTGCCTCCCATCTGGGTGTCTGGTAGGACCGGCTGCTATCTGGTGCTGCTGGCTCGTTTTTCACACACTGTGTGTGTGTGTGTGTGTGTGTGTGTGTGTGTGTGTGTGTGTGTGTGTGGGCTGGCCACAGACACCTGTAGGTGCCCATGTCGATCGGTCATGATCATGTAGTTGCACTTGGTGTGTCTGGTGTGTGTAGACAAACGAAAGACCCCATTGTTAATATCCCATTGACACGTTGATTAGGATCACTTTCTTCCTTCCATACCATTATATGGTATTAGATGAGTGCAGCAAATATTAAAGGGAATTATTACACGGCTTAGTTGAATGCCCGGTTCTGATTGGTCAATTACTGCATTCGACGGTCTGTTATTTCTGGATAGCAGATCGCTGCTATGAATAAGAGGCCGTTGCTATGGACACTATTTCCAAGCGTACAATTGTTTTTTTTGTTTTTCTTGCTCATTTTTAAATCAATAAAATCATTTGTTTGTTATGTTTTGTGTCAAATGATTGATTTGCTTGTTAAGTAGTCGTGTAATAACTGCGTCGGGGTGATGCAGGACCCGGAGCTGTACATTATCCCTTACTGAATGGATATCGCCACCATCTGATCCATTTACAGTATATTATAAATGGAGGCAGTGGTGGTTGAAGTTAGGCCTCTCAAGTAGAGACTGCAAACAAAGAAGAGTAGGGGGGGACAGGATATGGTAAGGTACTGGGTTCGATCCCCCATGTACACGCAGTGTCCTTGAGCAAGACTAACCCCTGTCCTAACCTGGTCCTCGATGACATGAGTTCACCGTCACTTTGAAAAGCGCCCTTTAAAGAGAGTTCGTTGAGAGTTTGTTGATTTCTCCTTCAATGTCATTTAATTCCTCATCACCTCCAGTTTGCCGGGGCTGAGACCACTGCTGGACGTCAACTACCTTCCCCTGACCGACATGCGCATTGCCAGGACCTTCTGCTTCACCAACCTGGGCCAAGCCATGTACCTCACCTCCCCCACCGAGATCCAGAGGATCACCTATAGCCAGGACACCTGCGAGAACCTGCAGGTGGGTCCCCATCACCGGCAACGGTGTAGGCAGGATAAGGGTGTTTGACTCCCAGCCGAAAGGTTCTGGGTTTGATCCCCGATGTCTGCAGCCTAAGGCCAGAGATATACTTGCTTTAAACAACGTGTTCGCGTGCGCATATTGGCTGCCTCGCGTATCCTGCGTCCATTCTGAGCGTTGGTTGCGCACGTCCTCGGAAAATCGACGCTACGTGTCGGCAAGATGCAATACGCACATGAACGGTAGGGGGCAGTGTAGGGGCAGAATGGGGATGCGACAGGGTCAGGGGTCAGTAGGCACGTCAGCAGTGACAACAATGGCGTGTGACAACAGTTTTGACGTCAAGCGTGCCGCCGTTGCAGCTTTTTCTGCCGTGATCTCAGAATTAACAAGATAATAACCTGTGTGTGTATGTGTGTGTGTGTGTGTGCGTGCGTGCGTGCCTACTCTACAGGAGATGTTGGGAGAGCTCTTCACACCAGTGGAGACCCCAGAGGCCCCTAACAGAGGGTTCTTTAAAGGGCTCTTCGGAGGCGGTGCACAGTCTCTGGACAGGGAGGAACTATGTGAGTCACACACACACACACACACACACACACACACACCACCACACACATACATACGTGTCCCACACACGCATCACATAGATAGAGAGAGATACTCATATGCATACTTTACTTCACACCTTGCAGTTACTAATACCAACCGTAACAGAGACTTCTCCCCCTCCTCCTCCCCTTGTCCCTTCCCCCCAGTCGGAGAGCTGGCGTCCGGGAAGGCCTCCAGGAGCCTGGCCCAGCACATCCCGGGCCCCGGGGGCCTGGAGGGCATGAAGGGCGCCGCCTCGGGAGTGGTGGGCGACCTGGCACGGGCCAGGATAGCCCTGGACGAGAGAGGACAGAAACTGGGGGAGCTAGAGGAGCGGACGGCGGCCATGATGAACAGCGCCGACTGCTTCTCCAAACACGCCCACGAGGTGAGAGAGGAGGAGGAGGAGGAGGAGGAGGAGGAGGATGATGATGATGATGATGGTGGTGCAAGGTCCCGTTGATAGGCATGCAGCGCTGTCCACTTGTTGACTTTTGCGTTTTAATTGCGCTGATGGACTTTTTAAAAATTTGAATTACATTTCTTTGCATGTTTAAATAACGCGTGGGTGTGTGCGTGTGATATGGAGGGTGGGAGAAAGGGGCTTTATTTGAAACTGTTTGTTCTATGTTTTTATTTGTGTAAGAGCACTTTGGGTTGCATGCTCATGCATGAAAAGTGCTATATAAATAAAGTTTGATTGATTGATTGATTGATTGAACGTACCATTGCCTCATTAAAAAAATACAATGTTGATTCCTGATTCCACTCTCCCTCTCTCTCTCTCTCTGTCCTCAGATGATGCTGAAGTGCAAAGACAAGAAGTGGTACCAGATCTGATTGGCGAGGAGATGGTGGGGGGGGGGGCAGAAAACCATGGACACAACTGTTATCACCCTCCATCTGCACCCCCCCACCCTCCCCCTGTGGTGTGTGGACTTGAGGGTACTCACCATCAAACCATCTCTCTCTCTCACTCTCTCTCGCTTTCTCTCTCTGTCACTGTCTCTCTCTCTCTGTCTCTCTCTGTCTCTCTGTCTGTGCTGTATATCTCATTCCATTCATATGTCCCTCGACCTCCGCCTCTTGTCTCTCTCACCCCCGGGAGGGATTCTCTCGCTCTCTCTCTCTCTCTCTCTCGCTGTCTCTCTCTCTCGCTGTCTCTCTCTCTCTCTCTCTCTCTCTCTCTGTCTGTCTCTCTCTCTCTCTATCTCACCCTTAGCACAACACCCAATGCAGGCCCCTCACCTCGGTATTGAGATGGGACTAATGAATGGACAAGACAGAGGAGATGGATAATCCTCAAGAGGAATCAAGCAAACAGTGTCTTTTTATTCAAGTGGAAGGATTTTAGTTTTCTTTTGTTTTCCGTGTGTCTGTTAGTTTTGGGGACTTCTGGTTCCACCTCCCTTTAGACGTCGCCGGCGAGATGACCAGGGTTTGGGGGAATCTCTCAACCTGGTTATTCGTTGAGTGGTCCTGTTGCTGGTGTACATTAACTGCAGTGGTTCGTTTAGGTGTTTTGTTTTTTGGTTCCAAAAAATACAAAAGACAAACAGATGACAACTACACCGTTCTGGAAATGTACAGCGGAGTAAAAAGACAAATCTATATACATGACTATATCTACATGAATCTATAACATTGCGCAATGCTGTATCCACCTACAACCGAGTTGGGACAAAAGACAGAGATGGTTTGAGGAAATAAAAAAAGAAGGAGGTACAGGGTGAGAAGAAAAGCACCCCCCACCCCCCCCCCCCCCCCCCCCCACCGGCAAGCGCTATTGGAGACAGGAAAAGGAAGTGATGTCACAGGGACTACTTCTCCATACAGGGTGTCACAGAAAAAAGAGCAAAGATTTGCTCCACTGAAACATTGGTTAGCTTGTACTTTTGCTCGATCCTCTAGACTCTCGTGTATCGCACAGTTTTTCATGTGATTTTCATCACTTCAACAGTCCCCCCCCTCCCCCCCCCCCTCATTACATGTTGGTTGGTAATGTTTTCTTGTCTGTATTATTTAAAAAGAAACAAAATCTTATTTTCAATATTATTGTAAAAGTGAATGATTTAACTTTATATATATATATATATATATATATATATATATATACATATGTGTGTGTGTGTGTGAATTGTTATGTTTTGTCCAAACATCCTTAAATAATTTCTCCTTATGAAAAGGGCTGGAAAAAGTAGTATATGGATATAAAAGGCATATGTATCTCTTAAGTGCACGGCAACATCTGATCTCCGGATTTAAACAAAAAAGTTGAGGCAAGGTCATATGAGCCATATACGGTTCCTTGTATAAATAAGATTTATTTATTAACTGATTAGATAGATATCTATAATATATATATATTGCCTCCATCACCCTTATGCCATAAGCTTCCACTGTGTGGCATGGTGTGAACACATGTCTATGTATGTAGATGCTGACACAAGCACAGTGTTGACTACACTGAAAGTCCAAATGAGATATGTTGGGTCTGCTGGGAGTTTTACCCATAAATGGATTTATGACGGGAGTCCACACCAGTACAGAGATTATATAAAACATGCAAATGGGGACAGAACCTATTTGTGTGTGTGTGTGTGTGTGTGTGTATGTGTGCGTGCGTGTGTGTGTGTGCGCGTGTAAACGGGAGTGTTAAGTACACAGATGTATTGTCCTTCAAAGGCATCCATTTTGAAACTGATTTTTCTGACGTTTTTTCTTCTCTCTGCCCATTGACTGTGTGAGTGGTCCGTTGAAAGTGTTTTTATTGAGGTGCAAGAAGCAAAACTATGTGATTAATATGTTCGGTTCGGTTTTCATTTTCTCATATTGGTAGAAAAAAAAAGCTCAATGTCACGTCTCTCTCAATGTCTAACGGGCCTATACCTTTTTTTCCTGTACATAGGTAAATAATTTGACAATCTTAAGACCAATTGGAAAGTACACTGCAAGGTTGCTGAAGCGACATCAGAGGGGGACAATGGCCATATTCTTTCTGACGCCAAAGACTTTCGTTAGCTTCTGTTTCATTCTGCCGACGCTTTCCACTTCCGCCTCTCAACACCAGACAGTATATTTTAGTATCCTATCGCTCGATTCAAAACGCAGACCTTGACTTGGAGATTTGCATATTCGTCCATTTAGTTTCACAACGATATTGATGATGTTTTGTGTGTTTTTTTATTTTTTATGTGTGTGTGTGTGTGTGTTTGTTTTTGTGTGTGTGTGTGACCATCTTACTTATCTGCGTTAGGACTAGTAGGCCTATAGGCGTGCCGGTTGGCCAATATCTGGGACTCGGAGCCGTTGTAAGAGAGTGCATTCAGTGTGTACCCTTTTTGTTTTCACATTTCCGTGTGAGTGCTGTCAGCGTTCAGGGTTGTCGACATCATCAACGGGTAAAGAGTCTATCGTCGGTGTGTCCTGGCTGTCCGCCGGTGGTTTCAGCCAGGGATACGACCTTCAGCCCCTACAGTATTTTAACGGTGTTCATCCGGAGCGTGTGACGCCACAAGTGTTTACGTCTGCTCGTGTGTCCGTGTGAGCGTGCTACCTCTTCCTCTGTGTTATTTAAAGTAACCGTACATTCGTTTTTTTTATTAATACCGTTTTTTTTTCTTTTATTGTTTGGGGTTTGTTTTTTTCTTTTTTCTTTTTTGTTTCTTTTTTCTTTTTTGTTTTTTTGGAGATGTGATGGGTAACGTCGATGTCCTCTGTCTCTCAAGGGTGTCTCAAGTGTTTAGTCTGAGCTGTTTGTATCTCTTAACAAAAAAATTTAAGAAAAACAACACACGGTTAGGATAAAGCTAAAAAAGAAAAAAAAAGAAAACGTTTAAAAAAAAAAAGGCGACTTCTGAATTGCTGTTTTTAATTGACCTGGCGCATGTTCCCCCCGCACATGCTTTAAACACTGATTCAATCATTCATCGTTTGTTGGTTTGTTGTTTGTTCTCTCTTCGTTTCTTTTTGTTTCTTTCTCTCAGAAGAACCTGGTCCTCCGGCGACGGCGTGTCAGCGGTTTTACTGCTACAGATTTGGTCCGGTCTGTGTTTAGTAGGCCTATGCATTGTCAGTGTGGATGTCAATTTAGGATAGATCCGCTTTCCCTCCGAGGTGAAGAAGAAGGGGGATGAAAAAAATAATGTAATAATAATAATGATTTCAGGAAAAACTGCTTTTATGTTTTCTTTCTTGTTCTTGGTGTCTCTTGTCATGTCTAGTTTTCTTCCTCTCCTATGTTGTTGTTCATTTTCTTTTCTTTATTTTTATGTCCAGGGTGACTTGTTCGTCGTTCGTTCATACCGGTGTGCAGTAGTCCTACCTGATCCACCATTTCATGAAACAACAAGCGGGAGTTCTGTCTGTTTTCCATTTTCTGATCCGTTCCGTCCTATAGATTCAACCATTATCAGTGGGTTGCAGTATTTTTTTCTCATTGTAGCCGATTTTCTTGTACAGTTTTATGCAAATTTCACATGGATGTTTATGACTTTATCTGCTGCCACAATAAAATTTAGAAATTCTGTAGATAGAAATTACTGTGCAATGGAAAATAAAAGTGGAAAATGTGCTGTTTTGTGAATTGTTTTATTCCTCTCCTTGTGGATGTAGATATCACACTGCTTACAGAGAGTGAATATCATAGTATAATAATGGGGCCTACTAATTTCTATCATTACCACAATTAGGCCCATCATTGTGCAACAATTCTGAGATATTAATTTGATACCAGGCTAAAATAAGGTATCATTGCTAAAACATACATTTAAATTGAAACCGAGAAACATCAATGATGTGACATGTATAGAAGCATATACGTCTTCAATGCAGAATATGGCAATCAACCCTTTTAATGAGTCCCAAGGCTTGACCGCTCACTCAACATGATGCATCAGTTTGGTCAATACCTGGAGTTTCATTGTGTGATGTGTGCTTCCATGCATGGCGTTTATCGTTCCCATACAGTATGCATGATCAAAGCCTTACAAATGAGTCAGTCAGTCCATCTATAGACCTTGCCTGTCTGCACCTGGGTGTCAACGCAGCAGGGCTGTTTCGTTAAGACGCTACCTTACCATTCACTTGAGATCAGGGGAAAGTACAATATGTGAGAGGATTAGTAGCATTTTATAAAAAAACGCATTTTTATTCACAGTATGTCTTTTAAACCAACGCCTGGCTGGGACGATGCTCACCAGCGCCTCGGCTGCAGTGTTGCGGTGTCATGTCACTATCTGTACAGCAGGTGGCGCCAGATACACACGGAAGCGCCTGGATTTCGCACTTGACGGCCAGATGAGCTGGACATAGACGATGGACGATGAATACGTGAAGCACACATACACGTGTTCACAACTACGCGAAAACAGGTAGCCTACGCCTATTGGTGAGCTCCAAACCCGGAAGTAATACCCGGAAGTAAGCCCTTCGACTTCGCGCCAAGTTTCCGGGTGCTGTGGTCGAGGCTCATGTTTCCCAATGACCGTATGAAGTATTTCTGTACATAAAGTATGTCCTTTTACAACCACTGTGTTTCCTCACGACAACATGGCTCCTAGTCTAGAAGATGAACAATATATGTCTTGAAGTAGCAAGTCTGTCTGTCCACACAGTAGGCCTGCTGTGTTGAGGACACACGGACCACGGTAAGATGTTAGACCTGTTAGCACGATACACCTCCTTATGTCTAATGTATTTATTAGGAGGTGCTTCCAGTAGGCCTCCCCCTCCTTATGTCTAATATGTATTTATTAGGAGGTGTTTCCAGTAGGCCTCCCCTCCTTATGTCTAATGTATTTATTAGGAGGTGTTTCCAGTAGGCCTCCCCTCCTTATGTCTAATGTATTTATTAGGAGGTGCTTCCAGTAGGCCTCCCCTCCTTATGTCGAATGTATTTATTAGGTGGTGTTTCCAGTAGGCCTCCCCTCCTTATGTCTAATGTATTTATTAGGAAGTGCTTCCAGTAGGCCTCCCCTCCTTATGTCTAATGTATTTATTAGGAGGTGCTTCCAGTAGGCCTCCCCTCCTTATGTCTAATGTATTTATTAGGAGGTGTTTCCAGTAGGCCTCCCCTCCTTATGTCTAATGTATTTATTAGGAGGTGTTTCCAGTAGGCCTCCCCTCCTTATGTCTAATGTATTTATTAGGAGGTGTTTCCAGTAGGCCTCCCCTCCTTATGTCTAATGTATTTATTAGGAGGTGCTTCCAGTAGGCCTCCCCTCCTTGTGTCTAATGTATTTATTAGGAGGTGTTTCCAGTAGGCCTCCCCTCCTTATGTCTAATGTATTTATTAGGAGGTGTTTCCAGTAGGCCTCCCCTCCTTATGTCTAATGTATTTATTAGGAGGTGTTTCCAGTAGGCCTCCCCTCCTTATGTCTAATGTATTTATTAGGAGGTGCTTCCAGTAGGCCTCCCCTCCTTGTGTCTAATGTATTTATTAGGAGGTGTTTCCAGTAGGCCTCCCCTCCTTATGTCTAATGTATTTATTAGGAGGTGTTTCCAGTAGGCCTCCCCTCCTTATGTCTAATGTATTTATTAGGAGGTGTTTCCAGTAGGCCTCCCCTCCTTATGTCTAATGTATTTATTAGGAGGTGTTTCCAGTAGGCCTCCCCTCCTTATGTCTAATGTGTTTATTAGGAGGTGCTTCCAGTAGGCCTCCCCTCCTTATGTCTAATGTATTTATTAGGAGGTGTTTCCAGTAGGCCTCCCCTCCTTATGTCTAATGTATTTATTAGGAGGTGCTTCCAGTAGGCCTCCCCTCCTTATGTCTAATGTGTTTATTAGGAGGTGTTTCCAGTAGGCCTCCCCTCCTTATGTCTAATGTATTTATTAGGAGGTGTTTCCAGTAGGCCTCCCCTCCTTATGTCTAATGTATTTATTAGGAGGTGTTTCCAGTAGGCCTCCCCTCCTTGTGTCTAATGTATTTATTAGGAGGTGTTCCAGTAGGCCTCCCCTCCTTATGTCTAATGTATTTATTAGGAAGTGCTTCCAGTAGGCCTCCCCTCCTTATGTCTAATGTATTTATTAGGAGGTGCTTCCAGTAGGCCTCCCCTCCTTATGTCTAATATGTATTTATTAGGAGGTGTTTCCAGTAGGCCTCCCCTCCTTATGTCTAATGTATTTATTAGGAGGTGTTTCCAGTAGGCCTCCCCTCCTTATGTCTAATGTATTTATTAGGAGGTGTTTCCAGTAGGCCTCCCCTCCTTATGTCTAATGTATTTATTAGGAGGTGTTTCCAGTAGGCCTCCCCTCCTTATGTCTAATGTATTTATTAGGAGGTGTTTCCAGTAGGCCTCCCCTCCTTATGTCTAATGTATTTATTAGGAGGTGTTTCCAGTAGGCCTCCCCTCCGTATGTCTAATGTATTTATTAGGAGGTGTTTCCAGTAGGCCTCCCCTCCTTATGTCTAATGTATTTATTAGGAGGTGTTTCCAGTAGGCCTCCCCTCCTTATGTCTAATGTATTTATTAGGAGGTGTTTCCAGTAGGCCTCCCCTCCTTATGTCTAATGTATTTATTAGGAGGTGTTTCCAGTAGGCCTGCCCTCCTTATGTCTAATGTATTTATTAGGAGGTGTTTCCAGTAGGCCTCCCCTCCTTATGTCTAATGTATTTATTAGGAGGTGTTTCCAGTAGGCCTGCCCTCCTTATGTCTAATGTATTTATTAGAGGTGTTTCCAGTAGGCCTCCCCTCCTTATGTCTAATGTATTTATTAGGTGTTTCCAGTAGGCCTCCCCTCCTTATGTCTAATGTATTTATTAGGAGGTGCTTCCAGTAGGCCTCCCCTCCTTATGTCTAATGTATTTATTAGGAGGTGCTTCCAGTAGGCCTCCCCTCCTTATGTCTAATGTATTTATTAGGAGGTGCTTCCAGTAGGCCTCCCCTCCTTATGTCTAATGTGTTTATTAGGAGGTGCTTCCAGTAGGCCTCCCCTCCTTATGTCTAATGTGTTTATTAGGAGGTGTTTCCAGTAGGCCTCCCCTCCTTATGTCTAATGCGTTTATTAGGAGGTGTTTCCAGTAGGCCTCCCCTCCTTATGTCTAATGCGTTTATTAGGAGGTGCTTCCAGTAGGCCTCCCCTCCTTATGTCTAATGTATTTATTAGGAGGTGTTTCCAGTAGGCCTCCCCTCCTTGTGTCTAATGTATTTATTAGGAGGTGTTTCCAGTAGGCCTCCCCTCCTTGTGTCTAATGTATTTATTAGGAGGTGTTTCCAGTAGGCCTCCCCTCCTTATGTCTAATGTATTTATTAGGAGGTGTTCCAGTAGGCCTCCCCTCCTTATGTCTAATGTATTTATTAGGAGGTGTTTCCAGTAGGACACTAAGGCAACAGCTGCAGCTTCATTAGATGCTAGTTTTTAGTTACTTTTTTTTTAAATATATATTTTTACATGCAATTCAATCACTTCAACAGTAGCCCATATGCTTTGTCGCCGAAGGGCCCCTAGCAATGTCACGGCCCCTGTGATGCTGTGATTTATAGTCAGGGTCAGTGTAGAGGAGGTGAATGAGGGGGACGTTTCCTGTATATTGTCATTGCTTATCTCATTGAAGACTCATGCGTGACTCATGGAAAAGTTGGTGTTATTTGAGATCTGCTAATACAACAATTGATTGTTGCTCTTTTATACGTGTCCTTATTTACTCTATTCTGGACAATATATTGATTGTTGACTGCAGACCAAATGTCTACAGAATGAGATTGAGTTATTTTATGATCAATCTTACTGAAAGCAGATATAATCTAACTTGATTGCATACACCACAGATAAACATAAAAAAACATCACGTCATTGAAATTGTCATGTATTTTAATAAAATGTCAAAATCCCCAATATAATTGATGTTAACCGTGTTTGACATGAAGACTTAGGCCTAACATATCTTACAGTACTTGGGTCTTAGGGAAGATCACATGGCCAGCTCAAGTGTCCGAGTCTTTGTGATTGTCATTGTGTGTCTGACTAGTTTTGATTGGCCGAAGGAGCAGAGCTAAGTGCAGGAGACTTCCTGAACTTTAGCTTGAGCCTCAGAAATTGTCTTTGAGACCGCCCTCTGAGCTCACAGTTGGTTACAGATCAGTCGGCATATAAAAAGGAATTTCATGCTGTGTATAGTAAGACATGTTTTCATGCTGGTTGCAGGCGACTCCGTCTGGATGTAAGACATTACACGATACAACACAGAGTCACGTTTTATAAGGTTTGTATTGATCAACTAAGGAGGAAAAAAGTATCAGATTATTCCTCTTGTTGAACTCTAAATGTCCCTGGTTGAGTCAGAAAGAGGTGTGTGTGTGTGTGTGTGTGTGTGTGTGTGTGTGTGTGTGTGTGTGTGTGTGTGTGTGTGTGTGTGTGTGTGTGTGTGTGTGTGTGTGTGTGTGTGTGTGTGTGTGTGTGTGTAATACATTGCAAGTGTAAGCAGAGTGGAAGGAGGTGTAAAAAAACAGCCTGATGTTGACTGGTTCGATTTAACTGTAGCCGTGAAGAGTCACAGGGGGAGAGAGGAGACATTTGTCGATTGGAAACTGACTTTGTTAACAAAGGCACGTGTGTGTGTGTGTGCGCACACACATGCACATGCACACACACAAACACACACACAGTGCTTAGACCAAGCGGAAGCTGTGGCACTCAGCAAGATGTGACACGTCAGTGTGATTGGTTGCCTTGGCGACAAGTAACATGAATGACCCCAGCGATGTGTTGTTCACAGTGGGAAATCATGTGACAGTGGCAAGAAGCAGGAACTACCAAGTATCTGTCTGTCTACCTAGTAGCTATCTATATCTATCTAGCTATGTCTGTCTGTCTACCTAGCTATCTATATGTCTGTCTGTCTGTCTACCTAGTAGCTATCTATGTCTATCTAGCTATGTCTGTCTGTCTACCTAGCTATCTACATGTCTGTCTGTCTGTCTACCTAGTAGCTATCTATATCTATCTAGCTATGTCTGTCTGTCTACCTAGCTATCTACATGTCTGTCTGTCTACCTAGTAGCTATCTATATCTATCTAGCTATGTCTGTCTGTCTACCTAGCTATCTATATGTCTGTCTGTCTGTCTGTCTACCTAGTAGCTATTTATGTCTATCTAGCTATGTCTGTCTGTCTACCTAGCTATCTACATGTCTGTCTGTCTGTCTGTCTACCTAGTAGCTATCTATGTCTATCTAGCTATGTCTGTCTGTCTACCTAGCTATCTATATGTCTGTCTGTCTGTCTGTCTGTCTGTCTGTCTGTCTCTCTGTCTGTTTACCTAGTAGCTATCTATGTCTATCTAGCTATGTCTGTATCGATCTACCTATATATCTGTCTGTCTGCTTTCCCTCTAGGACTGGGCAATATATTGATATTCTATCGATATCGTGATAAGAGACTAGATATCGCCACAGATGGATATCGTAATATCGTGACACGGCATAAGTGCTGTCTTTTCCTGGTTTTAAAGGCAGCATTACAGGAAAGTGATGAAAAAAAGGAGAAAATACTCGGTACTTTTCATTTGTCAAGTATTTAATTCACACAGGAGTATACAAAAATAGGCTTTACCATGTGGTTATTTTCTAAACTATTTATTGAATTACCAGAAAACATGCTATATGGTGATATATATCATTATCGAGATATTAAATGACTTATTATCCCCCAGCCCTTCCTTCCTTTCTTCGCTTCAATATGCCGTAGGACAGTTGCTCTCACATGGAGGGGCACGCAAAATCTCTCTGAACAAATGACTTATAAGTCTTAATTGCCAATCTCCGCCAATCTATTTATGCGCTCTCACGCACCCACATATCTGCATTGCTGTAAAACTCACGCATAGCAAGAAGAATGCAATGCTTCCTTCTTACAACCACTTGCATCACGAAATAACAAGTCCCATTTTTTGCAGTAAAAATGATTGTTGCAGTAAAGGTAGATTATTTCAGGGCAATTAAAGGACTCAAAGGCCAAATTAGCTAATTCCTAATGTTTCAGTTGAATAGATATGACATGTAGACACGATGTTTAGGCCTAAAATAAGTCTGACCATAGTCTATCCTTTTATAATACACACACACACACACACACACACACACACACACACACACACACACACACACACACAGCAAAGTCACTATTGGATACTAACCCCCTGCACTATTGTGTGTGTGTGTGTCATTCTCAGAACTACGCAGGTCCACCAATATCACGTTTGCAATGGAAACCTTTCCGTGATCACATCGTTTGAGGCGTGTGACAGCAAAGATGATCAATTTTCCAGGTACAATTTCCAACTCGTCAACGCCTCTAATTTCAACCTCCACTGATTTACATTTGTTTCAATTTGTGGTTATGGAATACCACTGCAATAATAAACACAATTAAGTTGTCCATGTGTGTGATTACCTCCATTAGGCACTGAAATGGCGTTTTTAATTATTCGGCGTCTGCGAACTGTGACTGATGGGCAAAGAAAGACCAATGACAGAGAACGCCCCCCATAACCCACTCTCCTGTCCTCTTGGCAATCTTACATAGTGAATAAATATTTACCTTTTTTACATTCACCATATCATTGTTGAGTTGTTGCAACATGCATTTGATCTATTGATTGATCAACGGAGATGCTCTTGCCTCTTATAGTGAATACAGGTCAGTAAGTAGGGCTGCAGACGTTGGGGATGGAAGCCAAAGTCTTTCTGCTAGGAATCGTACAATATTAACATTTTAGCTTAAATATAGCATGAGAGCTTTTTAAATCGGTTCCTTATAGATTTCTCTTTTCCATCAAGCGAGCCATTGTGGTTGATGGCTGGTTTAAGCCGCCTCACCCGGCCCGAGTCAGTCTAATTAGACTCTGGGGCCGGGTGAGGCTGCTCACCTGTGGTGCACTGGGGGTAATGGAGGCGCAGCTATCACCACACGCACTCAGGGGATGGGAGAGCTCGGACATGTCGGTGTTTTAACACCTGCTCTGGCTGCAAACACCTTGCCAACTCTCCAATAAACCGGTTTAAACATCTAGCTGTCTCCTGTGTGTCGGAGGAGCCCACTCAGGTGGTGTGCGGCAGGGTCTACTGCCGCTCCCGAGTGTGTGTGTGCGATGATAGCTGGTTTATCCTGTGTGCCTCAATTACTCCCATGCACCACAGATGTGCAGCCTCACCCCAGCCCCAGAGTCTCATCAGACTGACTCGGGGCCAGGTGCGGCTGCTTAAACCAGCCATCAACCACACACACACACACACACACACACACACTCCACAGCCATCTATTTCCAAATTACTTTTGTTTTGCGTTGTTTGTGTTGTGTTGTTGTGTTGTAATGTCGCTGCTAGAGAAAGTAGCGTGCCATCGCTGCATTGAATCCAAGGCAATCCTGGACTTCACAAACAACAGAAGTTTTCGAGATATACCACTTCAAACTTCCTGCGAAAGGATTTCGATTTGTTGTGTTAAAGGGGAAGATTTTGAACATCTTGTCAAAAAATAATGTTTGGTCTGGAGGCGGTGAGCTGTTCCCATGTGCACAGCAAGTGGTGTCTGGGGATAAAAAAGCAAATGCAACATTAAGGGAAGCTTTTAAACGTGCCGCAAGCAGACATCCACTAAGCTGAACGCATAAATCCATTCATATATTCATCCATTCATATGCAAGCGTTTATTCATCAATCCATTTTTCCATTAATTCATCCATATATTCATCCCTTCATCTGCCACCGCTGCATTGTTAACCCTGGAAACTCCATTCAGCAGCAGAGTCTAGGGAAGGGAAAAATAGTTTCTCGGCTCTTTTCATTCATTCACGTCATACATTTTTCAACGGTTCAAATTTTAATTGCCACTTTCTTGTAGCCATGATTTGATATCGGCTCAGGCTGATTGGACAGAGAGCTCGCCCTCCGGAGCACGCGCTTTGAGTGATGTCAGCTTTTCTTTATTCTGAACTCTCTCTCTCTCTCTCTCTCTCAGGTGAAACAGGCTTCGAGGCCTGCTGTATGCTCTTTGGCGTGTGTCTGGTTCCATCACAAATTCATCATTCATGTCCGACATAATGTGTGTATGATAATGCCAGCAGATCCCTTCCAGGGCCAGTTCAGAATCAAGTGCGCACAAGCAAATGCACATTTTTTAATTTGTGTCTTCTCTCTTTTCCATTCTGATACAAAACACATGCATTGCTTTTTCCTGCCATTGCTGCGTGAACTACAGCAACTTGACATTATCAAGCTTTATTGAACCGGCTGTAGCGTTTTGATCCTCACTAAATTAATTTAAATATGAGCATCCCCCCCCCCCCCCCCCCCCCCTCGCTGTTTTGTGTAGTTTGCACTTCCTCAAAGTCTGAAACATGGTAGCTAATTTCGTCTGCACTGTCGCTGTAATGTGAGTGTACAGTAATTGGTCACCCACTTCGCTTGGCTACGTAGCCAGGAGGGGACGTAGACTCGGCTTGAAGGAGAAGAAGGAAATCGATAGACTGAATTATGCGAGATTGCAATGGATTTCATGGATCGCCATTTTTCTGATGCTTAATGCACACCATTTATAGCCCTTAACAACATAATTAGAAGTAAATTGCAGATTTCTGTGTTTAAACTTTAAAGTAAGAGCCGATGAGTTGGTGGGAGTGACTTACTTGCACCATCGTGTCCCACCATTACTTCATACCTTAACCTGGGCTACATGGCATGCTAAGCCAAAGTCAATGATCTTGACTTTGAGAGGTCTGACATCATGGACCAGCATGATGTTCTCTGGCTTGAGGTCGCCGTGGATAACCCCCGGATAACTGTAGCAGACCCAATGAAGTAGCAGGCGCAACTGAAAAACTGAAAAGTTATAAAGAATAATATGAAGGATTATATTATCTAGATTGTCATTTTCATTATTATTTCCCTTGTGCTAATTGCTCATTTATTTCATGCATTGAACAGCTGCAAATTCTCATATATTAAAAAGGCAAATTAATTCCCCCTAACAGATATGTTTTATATATATATATATATATATATATATATATATATATATATATATAGCAGTCCCTGCTGAAATGTCTCAGGCACATTGATTTTGCTCATGTCTCCCTTAATCCAAAGCGCAGGTCCAAGGGCCCCTGTGGGAACGATATGTAATCCTTATCTTACTTACCTTATCTAGGCCACAGAGACTCCTCTTGTCCCATGTCTTCAATACCTGGACACACACACACGCACACACACACGCACGCACATGCACAGATCTGCCCAGACTGTGTGATCCTTATGTCTCTATGGGGATTGGTAGGAGGGTTTAAGAGTCCTAGGTGAGCAGGAGGCAGCCGCTAGATGTACCATTAGCGGTAATTGAATCCTTGAACATACTCACGACTACATACTGTTTATGTTTTTATTGACTCTTGCTCTGTTCACATTGGGGTCGTATAAAAACCAGCTGGGTTTTCTTTGTTGAACTGAAAGCATATTATCAGGGATGATCGGTTTTCATAATTTCATAGCACAAATATTCCTTTTTTAAGAAGGTCATATTTTCCTTCAGGAATATTCCTCCTCTCTCTATATTACGCAGACTAAAATACAATGTACCTATTTCCAGCTTTTTTGTTGTGATTGTTTGAACCTAATTAGATTCCTGCTGTTATGAACACCTGCCTCTTTTCCCCAAAATGCCCTTTTATCAAACTGCCATGAAGGTCCAGTGGACACAACAAGAAAGGAATCCATCTCCCATATATCCCGGCTAAGGTCAGCCGCGTACTAAATCTGGACGGAGATCAGGGGCTGCTTTAGGCGGCCGTGCGGTCCCAGAGGTTTGGGGCCGAAGGATGGCAATTAGAGCGGCGGCCGCCGCTGCTTGTCTTTGGTGGACTAGAGCGTAAACAGCGATCTGAAACGCAGCGTGGCGTTAAACACTCGCTGTGTCTCTGACGGTGCACCGCGGTTTTGTACACTTTGTAGTGACATTTTAGGAGGCCATTTTCTCTGCGACCTCAACCGAAAATACCCCATGCCGCCGAGAAAAAGTAGTATTGGTGCTACGAAGTATAAATAACTCCTAACAAGTTCTTTACCCTTCTCGCGGCTCTCCTGGTGGTGATTATCTATTTAAAACTGCTTGGAGAGCTGCGTTTTTTTTCTGTCCACCCCACCGAGCACAGTGGGAATGTGACTTATTTCAAGGCCTCTCTCTCTCTCTTTCTCTCTCTCTCTCTCCCTCTCTCCCACCCACCCACCCACTCACCTAATAATACTATTGAAACATTTACTCTGTGACGCATGCATTCTCCCCCCCCCCCCCCCCCCCCCCATTGACCCTGTGCAGGATATGAGTTCGCTCCTATTGTTGATATCCAACTGTGAGAGAGATGGTGGTGAAGGGGCTTCCAGAGAGAGAGAGAGACGGGGATGGGCTGTTAGCCACCTGCTTCTGTCCACAGCGCGCGCACACACACGCACACACATACACACGCACACACACACGCACACACGCACATATCACATGTATCTCTTCTGGGTGATCTGAGCAGACTGCCGGCCCAGGATAGATACAACAGCCTGTCGTAAAAAAAGGTGATTGCACACAGTTGAACCCCCGCCCCCCCCCCCCCTCCAATACTGCTTGCTGTCTGGCTAAACGGCACACAGGGGCTAATTAACCACACCTGGCCAAAATATTACAACCCCACCCACACACACACACACACACCTCCAGCAAGCTGTACATAGTTATAAAAGTTAACAAACACAGATTGAATAAACTCTGATACACACACACACACACACACACACACACAGTGAGTGAACACAGCCTGAAGAGACAGTGTACACAGCCTGAAGAGACAACAGGAAGAGACGTTTGATGGAGGAACCAAGGCACAGGGCTAGACTGCAACATTTTTTTGTCCGTTCTGTGTGTCGTACGCACGATAATTGTTTGAGGTGCCATTTCGATGCTGAGGAAATGAGTGTGTGTGTCTAGGTCTATGTCTGTGTCTGTGTCTGTGTATGACTGCACCGTGTTTTTTTTCTTCAGATATTGGTCCGCTGTCTGGAGTGGAATTTTACCTCTGGATTTTTCCTTTTTTGGTTTCCTAGGCAACGGCGTGACTGGAAGCCAGGCTTTGCACGGCGGCGGCGGCGGCGCTCGTGAGTGAGGAAACCTGAGCCCTGCCACAGGGATGGATCGTACCATGCGAGAGTGAGCATTAAATGTGGGTCACTGTTAAGCCTTTATTAACTCCCCTGCCCCCAACCCCCTGTCCCCCAAGTGAGGAAATTTAATTTGCATTTGCTCGACATGCCTGCATGTCATTCACGGCAGTATAGGCAACCCTTTAGGCCTGACATATATGCGGCAGTCGGGGTCGGGCGCCGGTAGCCGGAGGGGGAGAGGCAGGTAAACACGCGGGGACGTATCTACGTGGAGGGGACATGTCATTTTGCGTTGCGTTTCCCTGTTCCTAGCCTAGTGTTTCGGTAGCTCGTCGTACACAGCAATTGCATTATAGTCTGTGTTTTTTTCCTTCCCTCGAGACGTCCGTTCGGAGCCTGAGGTGATGTATTTCCATACAGTGGTTGAATAAGTCCCACTGTGGTGTAATGCGCGCAGATCATTGGATGGGCAGCCTGCTGCGAGGGGAAATGTCATGTTTAGAGGGAGAAGCAATGGCCGACGGCCGAGGGGTGATGCCACTTTGTTCTTCGTTTCCGTTGTCCCTTGGTTGTCGCCTCTGAGACGTCTTCATCCTCACTAAGTCATGGGTACAAATGAATAGTGTGTGTGTGTGTGTGTGTGTGTGTGTGGCACACAGGAACTCTGAGATGCACACACGGAGAAATCCCGAAAGCATCAACACTTTTGGTAATGAATAAGCTATCTGTTACACTAAACTGCATCCCCAGGGTGATTGGTTATTGTGAAGTGTGTGTGTGTGTGTGTGTGTGCCCAACCTGAGCTCTTCACACAGCCCCCCCCCCTGCTCCCCAGAGAATGGGGAACAGTCAAGAGCCTGTCTGCTAAGCTCAGCACAATCCCACAGAGGAAATGCACCAAACTATGCTTTTCAAAGTGCTGCAATTCACAGAAAGAAAGGGACAGTTAGATGTCCCTGCACCGTATCTACAACGTCTTTCCATAACACATCTGTTCCCTCAGAAACTTCTGACGTTCATTATCAGACCTGGGTCCTGTACCCAATACAAAACAATCGATATCGGAACTGAAACATGTTACCGGATGTCGTCGGCGTGACAGAATTACCTTTACCGGCGTCAAATGTACAGCGCCCCCAAATGATTTTAGTCAAAAAACGAGGCCTTAAAACTCCCAACAGCTTTTTATTCTCGTTCTTTGCCTCTTTTGAACTATAACATTTCTGGCTATGGAGAACGTAGGAGCATGTTCAACACCGACCTCAAACTCGTGGGCAGGCGGGGGATTGTTTCGTCTAGAAGTTTGACTTGGTTCGCCCCGTTTCTGATTGGCTCTGGCTAGCTTCTGTCCAGCTGTGGGATTACCCCCCGCTGTGTAGCTACAGCTGTGACGAGACTGACTACAGAAGGGAGTGGGGAAGGGGGGTTGGGGGGGGGGGGGGGGGCAGCAAAGATGGAGAGATATGGAGCAAGGAAGGCGACGACCCCTGTCGAGATCAACCGGAGTATCGCATTCTGCTACATTATTGTCCCGTTGGAAAGCCAACCCACGCGTGTAGTTGGAACAGAAGAAAGCGAGCTGTGGGCACAGTCGCTTCCCAACGGGCTGTGATCCCAGCCGCGCTGAAATTGATTGAAACAAAACGCGTGTCAGCCCTATCGTACTATGGGTCTTCAGATATTCTGTCGGAGTCCGTTAGTAAGTATAGTGGACGTGAAAAGAAATCGACCAAAAATCGACCAGGAATATAAAAATATCGTCACCACTGTTTTGAATTATAGTGGATTGAATTATAGTGGATGTCATTGGAAATGTGATTTGTGTGCCTTGTGTTGGCCAGACTGGTTCAGCATATTCAGCATGGCATTTAACTTTAACAGCCTAATTCCTCTGCTGTAGCATTTGAACGCGAACCCTGTCTCTCTCTCTTCAACGTCCTACTCACTCAGTCAGGTTAGGACCGTTTTCAGGCACCAGCATCATGAATGCTTTAACAGAATCAAAAGCTTTTAACCCCTCTACACTCAATTGCTTTATGTTTTACGTGTTTTCATGAGGGACCTTTTTCTTTTCGGCACATCTTTGTATTTTGGTACCACTAAAAGTACCAGAAGTTTGGTTACAAGTCTTCCTAAGGACCTGACCCTATAGAAATAAACGGTAAACAAATTACAACACCAATTGAGTATGTGTTATTTTCACTTTGGTAACCATTGACAACCAGTCATATCACGTGACTAGAGCAATAGGCCACTCATAATAATACAATAGTATCGTATAAGACATTGCAATGTAAAACCTGTCATACCTCCAAAACTACACCAGCGTTGTGGTTGTAATGGATGTTTTTCTTTTTTTTTTATCATGAACCACTATAATTTTTTGCTATATATTTTCAGCTATAGCGGTTAAACATGCATGCATGCAATCATAGCAGAATTGCTGTCACGTAAACGTCCCCTTTCCCCTTCCAGGTCACTTGTTCTACTGCAGGTCCCCTGCCTTGATAACCTTCTACCCTCGTGAATAAATGTAAAAAGGGACCGAGTAGAAAGTGTAAGTAAAGGGTAAATGCACTCTGAAAGATTTAGAAGCAGCAAGGCCATAACCAGGGTCACAAGCAGGGCAGTGTCTTCTCTGTGTAATTGGCTGGAAGGGCTTTAAAACCCACTGTGAAACCTCTGGGAGCAGTACTCACAAACACTTGATATATTGTATTTTATTTAGTTTCAACTTTTGTGTATGTGTCTGTCTGTCTGTCTGCGTGCACGTCTGAGGTCAACTGCACACACTGTATAGTTCTTCTTGGGCGTTTATATGCGGCACAGTGTTATCTTGCAGACACACACACGCACTCACACACACTCACCGTAACGCGTGCACATTTCAGATGTGAGTGAGACGGACAGACCTGTGTTTCTACACTTGCTAACATGACAAGTCGTCTCCGGGGACGGGGGCCGGGTGGACGCGGAGGAGCTCTGTGGCTACAACTGGTTTTTCTTTTGAGGTCGAAAAGTGTCCACTCCACATCTTGCACTTCTCCTGACCTCTGAATTGAACTGCCTCCCTATTGCAACAACCAGTAGGAGGTGGATAAATAGTGGTTGTCAACAAGGTGAGGGGGGATTGTGATCAGTACGTTTTAGAGGGTGCAAAAGGTAGCAATAGAGGGTAGAGAACTAGATGGTTGCCTCAATGTTAAGCAGATCACAATTGACCACGAAAACCATGCCCAAACATATATTATATAATATATTACATATATTATGGTGGATGTGGTTTTGCACTTTTCGTGCAAAACGGTGATATAACGTGCTTATTAAAGGAAACAACACGACATGAACAATGCATGAGTTTCAAATAACAGGATTACAAATCAGAATCGCAGTGATGCCTTCGAGAGGGAGAACTAAACAAAGGAAATGACACACTGCGCATTAGAGGAACTAGAGCTAAACTCAAAAGGTGTGTTTTAGGATGTTTAACGCACTATTGAATGTGTGTGCGGTTCAGTGTGCACTTTTCAGGAAGACAAAATAAATGGTTTTCTGAGTGGCTCTGTCTGGAACAATGCCGCGCACGTGTGTGTGTGTGCGTGTGTGTGTGTTTTTGCTGTGGCGCGCCAACATCTCCTATTGATCCTGGCTGACTTTGTCAGTGTGTTTCAGCAACTCCCATTGGCCGATAATCCTGTTTATTTGTCTGTCAGCTCGACGGGGCCGCCGCCGGGCTCTTACAAGATTCTGCGTGATTGTATTCCTCTGGGAAAATAACCACAAAAACACATCAAACGAACGAAAAAAACAAAGGTATGGTTATTTTTGGAAGATGCAACAAATAGAGATTTGAAGATTTGAGTCAAAGTATTTTTTCACCTAGCTTTATTTGAATTTATTTACTTTTCGTATTTTCATACTAATTCTTATTCACAGGTTCACTTTTCGACAGGCATTAACTCGATTAGCTATGAACTATCAGATCAAAGCTTCTTTGAAAGACGGGAGATGTATTTTACATCAAAGGATACATTTTGAATACATATCTTCTTTTGAGTTTCCATATAATCAGATTAATATAAGCCTGATACACACACATTAAAAGTTTCAAGTGTAAAGTATACCACCGCTGTCTGATATCGTAGCCTCATATAATTCATGACTCAGAACCTTGTGATTGATCATTTGAAGCGTGTGTATGTGTTTTTACACTCACTAGTCCCCGCTTCTCAAGTGCTATGTTACCAGCATAGAAGGACACATCCATGTACATGCAAACGTCGCTAACGCCTCCCGATGCGGACCCTAACCCAAACCCCAGATGTTGCGTAACACACAGTGGTGATGTCATGTCATGGAGCCATCTGCTGACCAAGCCCCCCCCCCCCCTGTTACCAATAGAGCAGAACACACTCAATTTAACATGGCAATAAAAACACCAGCAGACGGTCTGTCTACATCCTTCAACCTTGTATTGCCTTCAACAGTTTTCCGATCAAACGTGTTGTGTGTTCTGTTTTTAGCTCTGCGTGTGTGGTGGGTTGAAACGATGTGTTCTTGTTTGAGGCAGCCAGTGTCACATGATTAAGAAAATAGTTTTTAAAAAAAAAGGATATTATAATACAAACAGATGATCAGATGATCTTTGACATCCCTGCGAGGGGTTTGATGATATCTTCAAGATTATCTTAATAACTTGGTTACCTTAATAATTAAGACTAAAATGTTGGTCTTTGTGAGTAATAAAACTCACCGAACATTTCTCAAATTCACCATTGACATTTTTTTTCTTTACATTTTTCAGCACACGTTGCTTTTGCAGTCAAATGTCTTGTTATTCTACATATTGCTTTATTATGCAGTCCTTTCTTGTTAATGCTTGCAGACAAAAACAGTGACAGACTGTCTATTAATCTCACGCTCTGTTTATTCACATACATTAAGTGAATGTACAGATGTCTTTTGTCATCAAGCCAGACATGTTTTGTGATTGGATAAAAAAGGTCACAACCTCATCTTCAACCTAATTCTTAAGCCGTGTCAGATTTAAATATATGACCTTTGACCCTAACAACGACTAGTTTTTAGAGCAGATATTGTCCTATTTCCCTTTTTAGCACAGAGAAAAACAAAAGCGTCTCCTCTAAAACCATATATTGTTTTAATCTCTGCATGAATATCAATAACAATCTCAATGTTAGACAGTGGCCCATGTAGGGCTCCATATAGGACAACTACCCCTAGGTCCACTATCTGACCCCTCCTGTGCTTGGGTCACCTGACCGGAAGTATACTCCATCAAGGGGACCGCCTGTGCAGCTTGTGAACCCCCAGGAGGACCCTTGCTAAAACCAACACAGAAGTGTCCCGGTTCCAACAACGTCCCAGGAACCACCTTGCTGTAGGACACAGTAGCTTACATTTCGGTAACACGGTCGTAACAGGCTCTCTGAGCATGATGAACGATCCGCGGGAGATTCTCGCCGCCATTATCCGTGCGCAGCTCGTCGGTCGGGTCTTATCCCGGTCGGATCTCAACGTGCCGAGTCCTCTGCCTGCAAACAGCCATTTTGAATCCCATTGTGCTCTTTCGGTGCTGTCAGCACAAAAAAAGGAAAACACAATGTTGTTTTGTTTTGGCCTTGCCGCCAATGCGGCCGTGGTTCTGTATAGATTGAATCGTGACTGAAGAACCGACACGCACGTACACTCGCAGACGCATGCGCACAACACCTAGGGAATTAGAGAACACAATGGGTCCAGTGGCTTTTTTATTCGGCGGGCGCTGTTTCAGCTCGGTACAATGGCAGGGTATTGTGGCGGGCTGTGATAGAGGAGGGCTAGAACATGCCCCAGCAAGATAACACTGTGCCGCCGCCGTATATAATCACCCCAGTCCTTCATGGCGGATTTGTAATACGGAAATGTTCCAGCGGCTGCTGTTCCCCGCCGCACGCCGCGACAACGCGCATCACAGTGTTGTTGTCGCCAACCCCCCCCCGATCATTGCCCTTGTCCTTGACATTATGCCATCCAAAGGACAGGCCTGAGTCTTATTTACCCCCGGTAATCGCGCCATTGATGCATTGCAGGGGGCTCCGTGGGATTGGTGTGTGGTTACCATGGTAACGGCAGCAGTAGAGCCATGGACAGATTGGGATGTCGTGTTTTTGTCCTGGTCTGATGGAGTGACTCGGGACTGGCTCTCATTACAATCTAATAAGTTGTTGTTGTTGTTGTTGTTTTTTACGTCTGCCTTTTTCTCCATCCGATGCGTGATGTTGTGTTTGCGCTGTGAAATCAGCTCAAATTGAGTGAATTGAGTTCCTCTCGTTTTGCCTCATCTTTTTGCTTGCCCTTAAAAAAAGAATTCTCACTGGAACAGATTTATTTTCCCTGCCTGTCATGGCGGGTAATCTGCCCCAAAGCCCAGCCATTAAACACGGTTTTAGGATTAATCAGTGCTAAACTCCCGGGTGAATATTTCAGGGCGGATTGCTGACCTGCTATAGCAGACGGCGCTAAAGCAGATTGACAACTGTTAAGTGCGACGTTGTGTCTGGTCGCGGTTTGGACCAAATCTGCACCTGCGCCGCCGATTGGACCGCGCCTTGCTCAAACTCACTACATCCTTCATCCGTTTCCGTGACGACGCGTCCTCGTCTGCTCAAATCTGACGACCCGGCGTCTGAAGCCACCGCAGAGCGCCTAACCCCACGACGTAGGCCGCTTCTTGACAGCCGCGTGGAGCGCCTCTCCGCGGAAAAGCCTGTCCTAGCTCCGCGCCATCAGCAACTTTCACCACCCCGCCGTCCGGTAATCTGCTTCCCCGCACTTAATTAGCCGCGCCGCGCCGCGGAGGCCCGCCGTGAACCCCCCACAGTCGGCCTCTAAGTGGCTAAACCGGCAATCCGTCAACCGGGAGCCCTAAGTGGGGAGACACCCCCGGCGAGAGACCAAACCCCCCCCCCCCCCCCCCCCCCCCCCACACACACACACACACACACTCCTCCTCTCCCCCCCCCCCCCCCATCATCACCAGACAAGCGCCACACATGGCTGCCTCTTTTATAATGTCGTCAGCACTTCTTTGTGTCGTACGTACGTAGCGGGAAAAAAACAACTATGGGAATGGTTTGCTGGGGGGGGGGGGGTCGCTTTGCATGAAGTCCATAGACTGAGCGCTGCGCGTTCATCCGTGGGACATGTAGTACGTGTTAATAATGAAGACTCGCCCGGTAAGAGGCTGTCGCATGGGCCGTCCGCCGTATCGCAGCGTCTGCGTTTTTTTTCCTGCGCGCCACACGTCCCGCTTGACGGCGTAACCGCCTGCGGCGTCGGGCTAAAGATCACCGTTGAAGGGCTTTGATTGGCTGAACATTGTCGTTGAATAGGTTTTGATTGGCTCGGTAACACAATGTGATTTCACTGATTTATGGTTGCCGTCACATGCGCCGCTGTCGTACATTGTTTATAGTACAATAATAGTGATGAAATATGCATTGGGACGGATGACACTTCTATCTATAGCGTCTTACACTACTGTGAGCGCTAACGTTTCTTAGCATGGGGGAATCAAACCCCTAGCAGTGTTAATGCTCTACTAATCTCTATAAACAGATGGATCTGCATATGAATGCAGAATCTGTAGGCAAAGGGGCGAAGATTTTGGTTTCGCACGTATCGGATTTTGGTTTCCCCTTCTAGTCCGAGTAGTGTTGACCAAGCGTGTTTGAGTGGCTTTGGTCGCATCCGGGTAAACCGTCTGGGAACCCATCGGCTATCGTCTGACTGTGATTTAGCGTTTTATTAGCTTCTTGTGGTAAAGGCTACTTGTTAACGATCCGGTCGTAGACGTCGTCTCTCAACTCCACCTCCGTTCACGCGTTTCAAGTTGCTAATCGGACCATTAAACAACGGCCGGCGCACGGTAGAGGAAGTCTTGGCCCGGATGTCAGCCGGCTACACCGATCTGCCGGAAATATCGGCCCTTGCCTCCAGAGGCTAAATCGTCGTCAGACGGTAGCAGATTGGGTTCTGAGATTGATGCTCTACCAATTGAGCATCACAGAACCACAAAGAGTTTCCCTTATTTCCTTTCCTGCCTACAAACCTACGTGGTGCACTCTTCTTGTACACATCTATTTCTGTCTTTCTTTGTTCCCCCCCGAAAAGTCCCTTGATGTCTGATACATGCGAGTGTCTGTTGATGTCTGTATGTTAATGAGTCCAAACCATCCATGGGGTCGGACAGGGCTGCCGCACGCAGCGGCGCACCGACTCTCTTAAGTCTGGCACACTGAGGCCTTGCGGAGCAGCGGGGGGGGGTCTGAGGATGACGAGTTTAAAGGTGTGCTTGAAGGCCGGGAGGGAGGGAGGGATGGATGGATGTGTGCTGGGTGCGGCGGCGGTGCGGCTCTGTTGACAGATCTCTTCAAACAACGCGTCACGTCTCTCCCCCCCCCCCCCCTGCGGCGAATCACGACACTCGGAGCGCGCCGTCAGTCTGTGTCCTGCCAATAAAAGGCTTAGCCCTCGCTGACATTGGGGGAAATAATTGTGACAGCCCGCTGCTAGGATCAGGCTGGTGTGGGGGGGGGGTGCGGCGTACCAGCGGACCCTGCAGAGCCGGTAAACCTCTGTTGTACCATGGGGGCTGTAGTTCTGTAAGAATGTAGTTCTTTAATTGCGATGCAGCAGGGATCGGATGATATTTGATTCTATCTGGGACATTATTTTTTACAGCATTAATAGAAACGGCACGCAGTGCTCTGTGTGTCTCTTTTCACATCAGACAGATTGTGAGGGAACAGACGCTGTTTAGCTGTGTTTGAAGTAAGTAAAACAGAGATTTGGGATGCAGTTTGCAGCATTTACCCCTGCTTCTAGCATTACCGCCATTCATCTCTTTGGTTATAGCCTCTGTACCAAATTAAGAGCACAGTTACCTCGTATTGCCGGTTGTGTTTCCGTGATGGTGAACACACACACAGACACACACACACACACACACACACACACACACACACACACACATTAATGTACACAAACGCAGCATCCAGTCATTAGCACAGATGTTGCTTGAAAACCCTCTGATCATTTCACCGTTCACACTCACGTGGAGCGGATCATTGAACGAGCGATTTCCTCGCTTCGATGGCCGCCTCCGCTCTTACGCCACACGGCTCGGCCATAAACCATCTAATCAATTAGCTAGCTAGCAGCCACGCCTGCTAATTGATGCCGCCGTTGCCAATACAGTAGCTCCGTCTGAAATGAGGCGCAGTGGCGGTGATCATCAATTATAAAACGGTGGTGCTATCAGCGAGCATGAAATAGCCACAGATGGATGGCTCATCATCATCATCATCATCATCGTCGTCGCCGCTGTGCCTTCTGCGCATTCATTCGCCAATGTCAATGCATGACCATTTAAAAAACATTTACAAGGAATAGGAAATGAGGCGTGCGTGTGTGTGTGTGTGTGTGTGTTATTCAGTGGGTAAAAGGGTAAACCTCTTCTTGCTGGTTGTTTGCACCAGACATCATTTGTGCAAATGGTCATTTGCATGATGGCGGTTTGTTTTTGTGGTGTACCCTTTAGTTTTTAGTTTTTCTACTGTTTCTATTGTTTTTTGAGTCACCTCTTTCCTTATTCCTTATACGGCGTTTACATTTTATTATTATTATCATCATTAGGATAGCCTAAAGAAGGCATATCCAGAGTCGGGGAGCGCAATAAAGAGCGCACTTCCATTTACGACCATCCACAACATCTTTAATAGTCAATCACACACGCAGAACCTTGGCAGTTATTACGGACACCCAGACGATGATCGTCTTCATAATCGCTATGGCAAAAACAATGTTCTCACCCACCAAGTGGGACCGGGGGCAATTTACCTCGCAATAAACCACGCTCAGCCCTTAGTGAGTCTGACAATAAATATGCTGCATCGCCCCTCTCTCATGTTGTTAAAACCTTGCGCTGTACAACCATCAAAGTCAAAATAAATCACTGTAATTGGATTACCGCGCCAGGGAGCGTCTGCATTATGTTGTTGTTTTCTTAGGTGGAAGCTCGCTTGCTTTGTTGAGAGGAGACAGCTGCCAGGTAGCCAGAGGTGGCCGTTAGACTCCAGTTGTATATTAGGTGGAAAGTAAACCACTTTTTATTTTGGCAGCTGTAACAGTTATTCTGGATACTTTCTAACCACGGTGTGCACTTGGGGTGTGTAGGAAAACACAAATAGGTCTACCATGGGTAAGGAATTGGTGAAAACGACCAAGTTTACAGTTTAAGTATGGATGTTAGTATAGAAAGTATTTTATTGTTGACATCACATGAAATAAGAGGTAGTTCACAAACATCTCAGCAAACAATGTGATTGTAGTCAATATCAGCTGGTATCCATCAACAGACATCTCTGCTACGCTAAAATGTAACATCTGCTGAGTTTGTCTGTTTTGTCAATTATTGATCATTGATGTATACAGGTTAAGCTGACCAGATTTCTGAAATGAAAAATGGGGATATTTGTAGTTTACCGGTCCACATATCAACACAATGTCTGATAGTATTATTTCTGAAATGAAAAAAAAGGGACATATTTACATTTTGCCTATTCTTATCATGATAAATGTAGTAAATGATTGGGCAGTACATGCCCAATGGGTTACTATGATGTGTTTTAAGCTTTGGTAAACCAGCCAAAAACAATCCAAAGTAGGCTACTCAAATAGGGAATCGTTCGATAGCCTATTGTTTATGATCGGTCACGCCTGCTTGTGGTATAAAGTCGATAGATAGACCCCCACATAGCAAGGTTGCATCACAGCCAATCAGATAGACAAGAATAATTACCAACTCTCTGGAAATGAATATTCATCAGCAAGCTAGAACCTTTGCCATTTCAAAATCCGGGGACTGCTCCAGCTGGGGACAGGCCACCAGACACAGGCACTGTCCCCGGAAAATGGGGACGTCTGGTCACCCTAATACAGGTCGGACCAGAGGACCTTGCAGCGACCTCAGAAGAGGCAGCCTGGGGTGGGTGTATATATAGTCATGTGGGTACACTTCCCTCCTGAAATCCCGTTTGTAAGGAAGTGTACCCACATGTAGCTGGCATCGAACTATAAAATAACTTGTAAGTAGGAATAAAAAACAATTACATAAATAGGATTTAAAACTGATTCTCGAATTGATGTTTGTGAGTCCATGTGACCTCGTAGCATTTGTCTTTTTGTACTCTAGTTTATTGTAAAAGTGGCAAAACAGCAGAAGGTGACCTGACCATCGCTGATCGTATCAGTGCATAAGAAGTAAAATACCTTAATGGTCTATTGCTTATTGTCTTGAGGTCCTTCATGTTTATTTAGATTGATTGATTGTGTTTTCAGTGTATTTTTTTGTCATTTTATATTTAGAATGAATAAAAATGAACTTTAAATGTAAAATGTATTGACTACTAATGTAATGCGGTGTAACCAATGGTTATTTCTTTTCAGTTTGATTTGGTTAATAACATCCAGGACAATATCCCTCCACTCTGTTACCTGACCCGTGTCTTTATCGAGACTGTTTATTTAATACATTGTTATATTTGTATATACACAAGCCTCTGTTCATTTCCTTCCTTTTATTGGAAACCCTGTGTGAGGCGATGAAGCTCCTTGCACGCTGCAAGCAGCTTCAACAAACACCAACATCGGGCCAGTGTGCCATTCTACCTGTTATATTGTGGTTGGATGAAGGTTTATGTTGGCGCACACGCACATGTTATATCGCCATTGGTCGTTCTAAATTTGGGTTGTTTGTGTTTCTTGGGGCTTAAGAGGTTAAACCACAGGTTATGGGCCCTAATGAGATTGGTGTTGTCATATCAATATAAGCTATTGCTAATAACGCTCCCATGTGGATTTCTCTCTCTGTATCCTTTACCCACTCTCATTATTTACTCACTGTCATTATTCTGTTCCTGTTGACGTCAGACTTGACATCCTCTTCTGGACTCCGATCTGCTGCGATACGCCGCCAAAAAGACCCAGCGCTAAACAATGATATATCACATATCTGATTTGGCAAGTTTCTCTTCCTCTAGTAAGACTTGGGGTTTCCTGTGGAAGTCATTCTGCCAAAAATTGAAAATCAGGATAAAAAAAATACATTATGTCAGCAAGTCTTTTTTTTGTTGTTGCTATTTTGCCAATATTTAGATCAGACAAAGGGGTTATGTCCAATCAGGGGAGTTGTTTATATTCCCAGTTTGGCGTCATTATGGGGTCGTTCTGGGAATCTCAGAGTTCCCTACTCATGGACACATGCGCAAGTACAGGAAGATAACCTTGAAGTTTTGTATTGAAATGCAATCCCAGCTTTGTATTTCAGTTTTTGATTGATTGTATTTACTATAGATATAATACCACTATCACTAAAGTGAGTATCTATTCGATCAATTCATAACCGCATACCTAAATGTAACGCTTGTATTTTTCCTGCAGAAAACCACCAAACCTGAGTGAATGACGGGCGCTATTTTTCCTTTGTTTAAACTAAGCCATAATTAAGTTGTATGTTCCTCTTTTGTGGGAAAGAGCTAAATAACAGGATGGAGACTAAATCACTTTAATTTTTCTTTCTCCGAATATTTTCACAGAACGCAGACCATCAAAATGACAGGATATGATGTACAACTATTAACGCTTTTTACCGCTCTTGCTCATCATCATTAGGGATACTGTCTAATCAACTGCATAAACCATGAAGGGAGACCATTTATTCAGTTGTTTGGATAATATTTTCTAAGAAACTCCAAGAATTACATTTTAATATCTGTAGCTTTTTTCCCCCCAATGAATTGAATTGTTAATCGAAACACACCCCTTCTGTGCGTCCTAATGGATTTGTAACAATTTCTTCATGATGCAATTCCTAGTGATACGCTATTCATATATTAGCTTTCTAATGGGTACAAATATGCATTTGTGAAATCTCTGCTTTGCTTTCTCTGCTGATTACCTTGTTGTTGATCACACTAATCCATCAATAAATAAATGAGTGTGTGTATTGTGGCTGGGAATCTAAATTATTATGGGTAGGCTTTGAAAGTTGTCCCCTTTGGGTCGGGTCAATGCGGTTCAACCCTTCTCAGTACCATTGCTGTCTTTCCTTACCTTACCTTGCCCAATGTCACAGTGTTCAGTTCATAGTTAAGCGGACTCATTTCACTCTGAGACTTGAATATCAGTGTGTGCTCTGTGAAAACTTTTCTGAAGCAGAAGCCACATGACTCATGCACGTTCGTAGATCCTCACTTCTCAAGTTCAGTGGTGTTAGAGGAGGGTGATCGAGAGAAACGCGTCCTAATATAATGTGGTTTTGTCGAGTGCTATATTGGGCCTGCGCCAACCCACCTGCTATCAGCAATTGTGTTAATGTTGCTTTCTTTCACACACCCCCGTACCTTTTTGCTTACCGTGGGTGTCGGCACCATGGGAAATGTGTTGTGTCGTTTCTCAATTCGGCATCAGAATCAGAATGATCTTTATTGTCATTATACTCGGGTACAATGACATTTTGCATGGCTTCTCCCGATGCCGCATGGCTTCTCCCGGTGTGATTGTTTTGGCATTGCTTTATTATCAGAAATAGTTGGGGCATTGGAATAACGCATGACAACACGTGAATACCTCTCACTTCTATTTTCTGACCAAATGTGTGAAACTTGTGAAAAGTAATTATGTAGGCATGTATTTATTCATGTCACTGAAATGTTTAGTTCTATATGTATCCCATCATCTATCTATATCATATAGGATGGATAATATGAAGAATATTAAGAAATTCTTGACAGTCTCTCTCCCTTTTCTCTTTCTCTGTGCGATAATAAATCAGGATCTTTGGTATTTTCCTCAGCTCAGTGAGCTTATTTTTATGGCTATCTTTATTAGATGTGTCAAGATTAAGAGTTATCCTAAATGCAGCCAAGGCCGGGCCAGACAGAAAATCGAGGCAGGAAAACCACAGGGAATGTGTGAAAAAAACCAAGAAAATCCTGAGCTCAACCTTCAGAATCTGTACTCACTGCATTTGAATCACTTTGAGTCCATAAACATGGTATATCAGTTGTTCTTGGTGGGGAAAATAACGACCAACACTAGGCTAGAATGAATGTATAGCCAACAGCATACGTGGCACTTTTCTTCAAAATGAATTAAAAAAAAGGTTTAAGTTCATTGGGGGTCCCGTGTAAGGGCACAGGTAATCGATAGTAACCCAATGCATGGGCCGTAGCACCGATATTATTTAGGTGGAGATGGTCTGCAGGATCCTAACTTATCCCCCGGGGCTCCACATTTCACTGGATTATAAGTTCAAGGGTAAATAAAATACAACCAGGGATAAAAGGGAGGTGGGTTGGGGTGGGGTTTGAAGACATAAAGAAACACAGAAAACCCAACTGACAACCGAGAGGGAGAGAGAGAGAGGTAAAGTGGGGGATGAGAACAAGAAGGGAGATAATGAAGATGGGGGAGATCAGAGGAAGAAGGGCATCCGACGGGACGGATGAGAGGTTTGGGTGAGTGAGAGGAGAGGAGAGGAGGTGAAAAGAGCAGATGAGGAAAAAAATCAAATGGGGCATGATTGTGTGGGAGGTCTTGACGCGTGCGTGCGTTTGTGTGTGTGTACGTGTGTTTCCCGGGGGGGGGGGGGGGGGGTTGGAGGCATTTGTGAAGCTGTGTGGGCGGGGGGTGTAAGGTGACAGGATGGGCTGTGAAACGACAGCTGTCACATGTCACCTTGAGAGCATCTGAACAAACCAGTGACACCAGTCCTGCCCCCTGTTGAGGATGGTCCAAGCTGGGGCAACTTGAAGTGACTGCTTTCACCCAATGACCCCTCTCCACTAAGATGCATGCTACTCTCAAAGTTGACTGTATCGTGATGGGCATACCATCGACTGATGCTGAATTACATGTAAAAGAGGGAATGGCGGTTATCGTAACCGGCATATTTTATGATGACGATAATGTTATATTTTAGTGGAGAGTTTGTACTCCGTGAAACTGGGTTAGTCCTCTCGATAGCAATGACCTGAGAGGTCAACTAAAACTGGAAAAATCTGCATGTTATTACTCGCACGCAGAATCTAATGGCGTACAGAAAAGTAAAACCCTGAACACCATTTTCTTTGGAATAAACCCTGGCACCCGATTTCCCCTGCATATTCAAATAAATGTGGTCAGGCATTAACATGCAGTGTTGAGGCATTTTTTAAACTGTGGGCCCTGCATGTTTTAACTGCTGGAAGATTGTCCTCATCAAGCTCCCGTAGCGCATATCATTATTTAGACGCATGGTTTTCATTCTACACATGAGCGGCCACTGCTGTATTTTATATCAAATCCCAAGGTTGGGGAAGGGTGATGTGCACACTGAACACACACCCACACACACGCCGCTGCATATTAAGCAGAATATGAATTTCACACCTGGAAACGGGATTGTTGGCCAGCGAGCTAACCATTAAGGCTTGCATTTTCAGTGAATCCACTATTCAAATAGTCATGAAAGGCAGTGTTCCCAATTCGCTCATTCTTTCTGTTCAAAGCACCTCCCACCGTTTTTTGTTTTTTTTGGACTCCTTTCATGTCTTGCTCTCGGTCAGCATGTGTGGCGATGATTTAACGTGCGTTCTGACGTCTACGAAGACACGTAGACACAGACACAGGCACACACACACACACACACCTGGTCATTATAGGGTGTCAGACCATCATTTTTTTTTAAGGTCCCTTCATCATTCTGGCCGGGAAAGGGTTGCCATGGCAGTACGGGTGCATGAGTGCGTGTGAAGGGCTAATTGGGGTGGAGGAGCGAGCAGAGGTCTCTCGACATGTACGTGCTTTTATGCTGTTACGTCCGCGTTGACGTCCATCCACAAACAAACACAAACCGTGACCGAAGATCAAGCCGACCCCCTCGGTCTTTATGAGCCTGGATTCCTGGGGGCACATTTGTTGGGGTTGCCATGTTAGATAAGACGGTAAAGGATTGGTGCATTGAAGCAAGAGTGTTTGTTTTACCCTAAGATACCTGAAACAGCGAGTTGGACACACACACATATACACATACACATACACACACACCATGATCCTATATCCACACCATCACCCAGTGTGATTCTAATAGTTTTCATTTTTACATTTCAACATTAAAGGCACAATGAGTAGGATTTTCTGAAAAAAACAATGTATAGACTCGTACGAAAATAATCCCTCTCAATCATCACTTATGACCCACTAGAAGTGTGTGGCGGTGTCTATCTTCAGACCCTGCCCTCTGCTTGTATTTTCTTATTTTACATTGTTTGTGATGTTTCTGGGTGTCAACCTTTGGGCAGTCGGTAGCCCCCCCAGCCAATAGCGTGCAGGGGCGTGAGGCGGGACCCTATAAAAACGGTGCGACCGGGTCCCAGACCGTAAGCACGCACCCAAGAGGAAGCTACGACAATGGCGGACAAAGCCGGAAAAAAAGAGGAAAATATAGCGAGGCGAAACACCAAGTGGACAAAGCTTGAGAGTCAATCTGGGGTTGGCTTTCACCCGCTGGCGAGCGCTTCTGGTGTCGTTATGCCGGGGAGGAGGGGCCAGCTTGTTTAGAAACCACAACCGACAAATCCTACTCATTGTGCCTTTAATCCACAAAACGAACCCTTGTTCCTTACAGCGGCCGGCCTCTTATTAACGGGTAGTGTCTCACACACACCTTCGGTCCAGTCCTCAACATGACCCCCCTCTCCCTCTCGTCGCAAGAGGTGTCAATTATGGCCCCAGCTGGTCAAAGCTATGGGGGGGGGGGGTTCGGATTCACACCTCCACGTGTGTGTGTGTGTGTCCAATGTCTTGCAGTGAGTTTGGTACTTCCTCTATGTGCTACATGAAGCACTTTGGGGTTTTGTGTCAGTCTGTGAGGGACTCAGGAACTGAGTCAATGGGAGATATCCAGTAACGACTGATTATTATTAGCGATTTGAAATACGAAATCACGTTTGTTTTACACACGGTCGTTTTGTGCTGCAGTAGTTTTCCAGTGGTAAAATCTGAGTGTGTGTTCATTGTTTGGTAATCATAGCAACGGATATGTTGTTGCATTTGTCTAATTTATCTCATAATTAGATACATCTGGAAATAAAAACAATCTCCCTAATGGTACCCCACCCACCAGCCCATAATGAGGACACACACCAGTTGGACTATATAAAGCAACTTACCGGTGGCCTACATAATGGAGGCAGTGGACATGGCACATTACGCCGCGATAGCTACAACTGCAAGCCCATGTGCATGACCAAGTGTACACACACACACACACACACACACACACACACACACACACACACACACACACACACAGGGAGATAGTGAGATAGCTAAATAGTAAAGAAAGTGAGCGCGAGAGAGAGAGAGAGAGAGAGAGACAGACGCCCCAAAATTAGCGGCTGCTGCCTGAGGACACAGCACTTGCCAACCGCCGTTAAGGTCAAACAAACAGGACAACGCGCCGAAGACGTAGCGGCTCTCCAGCGCTCTGTTTTCGCTAGCCTAGCATGAGCTAGTAACAATTATTACTCCCACCAGCCCACTCCCGGTCACTCCCTCCGGCCATTGCCACGCTCGCATTATGGCTCTGACCTATTGTGCCGTAATCACATTGACTTTCTCCTGTTCGCTGAGTCTGAATCCATCGCCGCGGCGCCGACAGGAAGTCCTTTCATCTGAGCAGAGCTGCTTACGTTGGTGATGTCACTCCCAATTGAGCTCTTTCACCCCCCTTTTCCCTCCGCAATTATCTACGGCTCTGGCTTTTGTTTCCCCCATCCCGTTTAATACCTTGGATACATTTGAATCAGGCCTCGCTCTGTTGCTTTCCCTCCGTGTCTTTGTGGGATTGTAGGTTTTAATTGGAGGAGAACTTGGGATGATTAGCCATTGCGGGCTCCCTCTTATGTCTCTCTGCCTCTGACTTTGTCTCCGTCTCCGTCTTTCTCCCTTGTTCTTTCTCTCTGTCTCTCTATCACTCTTTCTCCCTCGCTCTCTCTCTCTTTCTCTCTGCCTGTATCTTTCTCACCCTCCGGCATTCCCTTTCTCCCCCCTTTTCTCTCTATTCTCTAGATCTTCTGCCTCAACTAATTGTGTCTAGAGCAAAGGAAAGCAGCAATTTCCTGAAATTAATCTTTCCCCGGATTTCAGGTGTAAACACATTATTTATAATGGTTCATGGATTATGGCTTTCTAATCAGCTCATATTTGTTTGCTATTTGGATTGGGAACACGGTGTCTTCCCAAAATGCGGGAATTGAGAAAACGAACTCTCATGAGACTGATAACTCAATGCTGACATTATTATACATAACAATATTACATCACATTTTATGACACGATACACATAGATCTGAAAGGCACAAATGTTCTGCAGTTTCCATGACTCGCAAGTCCTTTTTCCCACACTATTAACACCAATTAAGCAATTCCTTCCTCCTGGCAATTTGAATTCACCCTTTGACCTTCATATCTGTATAGAGGCCAGCGTGTAGACTGCAGTGTCAACACTGCAGTCTACCGGTCTCTCTCTCCCTATGACGAGGCAAAAGGCTGTGCGCTGATGCATCGAGACAGCGTGATATAAATTAATGTAAGTGGTGTTGACAGTGCTAGCGTCCAATGTGATCCCAGGCCCCTGCGCTACACATGGCGCAGCAGTTATCTATGTGACAGGCTGAGTTTAGTGATGTAAATCCTACGCTATCGCTGAATGGTGATCCGCTAGGTTAAAAATATATAATAAGTAATACGCGTCTACGTTTAAAAGCAATTCGACATTGATAGGCGACGATATGCGGGCCAATGAGGGGACCCACTGTGGCTAATTATTTTGCCAGTTTTTCCACAGGTTTTCACATACAATCTTAGGTGGATTTGGGAATGGCTGTTTTTTTTCCGTTATCTGTCAAGATAATACCATATGTAACGGTAAAACATGCACGCGCACATGGCGTCAATAATATCCGATAAACATGGCGAAAATTTAGTGTACGCGATAGTTTCGCTATCACTTTGTGTGAATGTCTGCTTTTTCTCGTCGTGGATTATCCCTTACATATTAAACATACTGTATCTATACGTTCAGTTCTGTATTGTGGTAAATGTCTATACAGCCAATTTTCACATGCTGGTAACGGACCCCTGGTCTCCACTCCAGTCTATTATAAGTTGAGTTCCTCCTTCCCTCCTAATCCTCCATTCCCACCCTTTTTCCCCATTTCTCTGCATTCTGTCCCCTTTTTATGGCACTGATATGGCATTTCCTTTGGGGCCGTTTGTTTTCACGAGGGTTGTTGGTTCTCCGTCGTGCGGTGATTTATCACAGCCGCTCGAGGCGTTGCCTGTCTGCCCGACTTTGTGCTCATGTGAGGAATCAACCTTTCGTGGCAGCTTCCAGGGCCCCTGTCATGTTGTGTTGTGTTTGCCTGCTGCTCAAGGAAAGCAGATTTATTAGAGTTTTTCTGTTTGGGAAAGTTACATAAAGATTAAAGGCATAAGGGATTTCACAAAAAACAACATCGTCTTGATCTCTGACAGACGGCGAACAGCTGCACTTCCCTCCACTTAAACACCCTGGAGACATTGTCCAGGCGATCATTGACCCCCCCCACCCCTCCCTCCACCAAGACCTTCACCCTTCCCTTCCCTGCTTTTTACTGTCTCTCTGTCTTACAGACACGGACACACACTGCAGGCCTCCTTAGGCTAATCCTCCAAAATAAAAAAGAAGACGCTTGAGGTCAAAAGTTGAGCCGAAAAAGGGTTTGGGACGTTAAACTGCTGTGTAGAGGTTAAGGTTGTGTTAAACGTTGTACGCTTTGTATACACATGCATGCACACACACACACACACACACACGCCTACACACCTACATACCTATGCACACGCACGCACAGCAAAGCTCTGTGCACACAAAGCCATACTGCATTACAAGATAACTATTAGGACTATTTGGCTTTGCTTCTCTGCTACATAAAAATGTAATTATTGCCAAATATGGAAATGTGATATTGGCCCGTTCATAAGGCCGTTTGTTAGCGTTGAGGAGTTTGCATACTTCAGGAATCCTGTGTTTACGCAAATGTTATTTTCAAAAGGCTCGTCTTGGATCTTGTTCTGTATAATAGAAGTTGAAGTCATAAAGCATTTCATTGTTTTAACGCGCTCGGCCGGGTCCTCTTTCCCTGGGGTAAATACACGCCGGTGTATTTATGTTCCATCACAGAATCAGGAAAAAGCCGAGGGTCGCAATCCCGAGGTATGCGTCTACTTTCCACCGGACTTGTTTTCAAATCGAGGAAGATTTACACTTGTACGTTTGGATTGAATATAAGCAGATTGCATGCCAGCAGGAGTCGGCTACCAAGTGAACCAACGTCTCCACCTCCGTCCCCAATTAACCTCTTTGTTTTCCTCTATGTGCAGGTTTTTAAGCCCATGCGCGGTGCGCTTGTCTGTTTGGATATTAAACAGCTCGTGGGTTTAGAAAGAGCTTTCTCTCTCTCTTTCTCATTCTGTCTCTCCTCTCGCTCTCGCTCTCTCTCTCCTCCTACTCTCTCTTGCTCTCTCTCTTGCCCTCGCTCGCTCTCTCTCTCTCACTCTCTCTTGCTCTCTTGCTCCCGCTCTCTCCATCCAGCCTTATCTGGCAGCTAAGTAAACACAGCGAGATGGTCTCCGAAGGTTTGTGACAAAAAGAGGCGCCCATGCTTTTAGTAGGCTGCAGTGGACTAAGTCGGCTAAGTCATGGCATATAGGCACTTAAATTCCCCCCCCCCCTCCCACCCCACCGCACATAAACCTATAGGGCTCATTGAGCTCAGACGATTTAGGGTTTGTACAACCTCCCCACTTTCATGTGTGCCGTTAGGCCTCCTGTTTATTTACCTGTTTCTCTGTTTGGGTGATCCTAGCCATGCGGAAGAGACCCTGTTTATGTTTCATTGCCAGCTATTCTGGCTATTCAACCCTGGATCAACTTTATTTAAAAAGCATACATTTTTTGTGCAGTGTGTGCAAGCGTGACCCGACGTGCACAGATGGGGTCCAATGTGTTCACAAACACACTGCTCCCTCCCGACCAGTTTTCTGCCAAATGGAAACGGGGGTAGGAGATAAATATAGGACACACACACACACACTGGTTCATTTATATTTACATTTACATTTAGGGCATTTAGCAGACGCTTTTGTCCAAAGCGACTTACAATAAGTACATTTGTCAGAAGAAGTGAAGCAACAATATATCGCTGTCGGTACAGTAAGGATGTCAGTAGAACAAGTTTCAAGCACTCATAATTGCCAGGTTCACCCATTCCTAACAAAGATAGCTAGGGTAAGATGCTACACGATGCTAAGTACTATTTTTTTTAAGTGCCAGCACGTACAAACATACAATAAGTGCATAAGAGGATTTTATTTGTTTTGTTTTTTTTGGGGGGGGGGTTGTAGGTAGAGGAAGGATGCTATTCAGAGTCCAGGTTAACTCTGAACAAGTGGGTCTTGAGTCTCTGGTGGGCGAACCTGCAGCCCTCACATCGGCGGGGAGCTCGGTCCACCATTGGCGGCGCGAACTTTGGCTTCAACCGAAACTCTTTCCCAGATTATGAGGTGGTCCGACACTCCATCCACACCTCTGTGTAATTAAGGTTCCCCAGACGATGCCCATTACCAGAAACAAAATCCTGATGATATAACTACGAACACGAGTAGATAATGGAACAGAAAAGGGAAAACAATTAGGGCCAGGGTAGTTGAGGCCTTGTGTGTTAACGTAGTCGGGGCAAATTGAACGCTGAGTGCAATATGATTAGAGTGGCACTCACATACACAAAGGGACACTACGCTAAGGCTTCCTGGACCCGGAGTCACGCTGTCTTAATGCACCTTTTGGCAAGCGACGCCGTCCGTCCTCTTCCTCCGCTCTTCGGCACACCAAAAGCGGGCCGTCTCTGAGGAGGGCTGACTGTATGGGGCCCAGAGGGCATTAGAAAGTGAAATCGTACCCCATTTATTTCTCATTGAATAATATCCTCCTCAAATAGAGTACATTCAGATGCAAGACCGGGGTGTGAAAAGTAACTATAATAACATGAACACTGACTCATGCTGACACCCATAATAGGAAATGTGCTATGCCGTTAATGCAGCGGTCCTGATTGTAATCGCAGTAATGGTATAGCGGCAATGAGACGACAGCAGCAATGTACAATTACAGTCGTTATGTTGTTACGTTTAATTGGCATGAGCGATACGTCGCCAGTCTATGAGATTGTTTACGTGTGTGTGCGTACATTTGTGCCTGTGCACAGAGAAATTGGGGGGAAAAAAGAAATGTATGCAAGGATAGAGAAAGACAAAGTCTTTAAGGAGCCTAATAGAGCCTCTGTATGCAGTCGTGCTGAGATGGCGCTCCGTTGTGTCGTGTCCCCCCCGCCCACCCCAGGGAGGAATTTTGCTCCCTGGGGAGGAATTTTCCTCCCAGGCCTGAATGTAATGTGGCTGCAGGAGCAGTGCTTTTATTAGCCTTGTCTCACTGCATATCCCCACCACCTCCACCACCACCATCAGCTCTTTGGCTAAAACCATTAAATCCACAGCTTAAATCCACAGCGGGTTCTTCCCGCATACCGGTACACACGCAAAAGCCATCGCCTCCTCTAAGGCGCTTTTCTCTAGTTCTTTATGTCTTTATTTTACAGCGCGTATGTATTCACGGCGGCGCCTTGTCTTCAGGAATGGGTCCATGTCATGAATACAGGGGACGTGGCGGGTCACCGTTTCACTGAAATAGAAACATGCGGGGTATAGACTCTCAAATGCATTCATGCATGCACACACACGCATACACACACACACACACAGGCACACACACACAGGCACACATGTTCGTGCCACATGAGCGATATACAATGCATGCTCATTTTAGACCAGACCGACACATACCCATTCCATTGATGCCGAATGTGCGAATTGAGACACATGCATTATACACCCACCCTCTCACCCCTCCATCTCCCACCCGGCATGCAGGTTCATATTTGGGCATGGTCCCAGTGCCGTGTCGCACCCCCCCCCCCCCCCCCCCCCCCATCCCCCCCGAAAAAATGGAGCAGCCCAAGGATGACTGGCTATACTCCCAACCGCCCTGTTTACTGTTTAGTCCTCTCTCTCTCTCTCTCTCTCTCTCTCTCTCTCTCTCTCTCTCTCTCTCTCAGAGCCCACACACACACACACACACACACAGCCGACATATATTCAGCAGCCCAGGAAGTGGAGAGCATCTGGAGGGTCTAGCAGTCAGGTGTCTCCCGGCTAGTGTACACACATGTCTGAGACGGCACATGTCCAACGTGGGCCCTCAGTCTAACCTGGGATTCGCTTTCATGCGTAGGAGATGGCAAGGAGATGTCCATTTTTGAAGCTTTAGCCTGTGGATTTGTTTCTAATGAGCACTGAGAAATGAACAACGCGGAGCTATTTTCCCAAAGTTTCCTAAGCATGTCATCCGGCTCGAAAACAAATCATATTTCTGTTTTGGTTTGGTTTTCCTTTCAAAGCCATGTGTGTTTATATGTCGCTAATGTATCCGTGTTTTTCTTTGTTATTGTTTTGTTTTTGTTTGGAAATTAAATCCCACAATAAATACACAAAGAACGGGGAATGAATAGCAAAAAAAAAAAGAAAAAAAGGGGGACATTTACCAGGAACAAATGCTGTGGATTGACCGGCATGTGTCGGACCTCACTCTGGCTGCCACCGTCCGCACACCGACTCCCAACGCATCCGTCTCCCTCTCGCTATTGCGCCGCTGTAATGCAAACCACTGGCGTTACAACACACAGCACGCAACACGCAACACGCAACACACACGTATGCCCCGCACATGGTAGGGAAACAAACGGCTGTTTCGGTGTGATAAGGTACTAAAACTCGAATAGTAATAGTTATAGAATAGTTTTTTTTTTCCCAAGCGCGGCACGGATTTAGCGCCACAAGGAGAGCTAGCCACCATGACACCATGTTTACCATTTCCAAGGGAACATTTCATGGCCAAATGGAGACCAATGACACGAGCCGCAATGTCCTGTATGGCCGATTTATCAAAGGACATCTGGACTGGACCGAGAGTGGGGGAGAGAGAGAGAGGGATGGAGGGATGGAGAGGAAATGGGAAAAAGAGAGAGAGATGGAGGGGAAGAATATTTCTTGGCAACAGGAGTCCATTGCAGGGCCATCGCCTGTTTTCCACCATCGTGACAGTGATCTATGTCTCCTGGTGGGAAACACAGTCTGTCCTTCTGCGTTTGTGTTTATTTTCTCCTTTTTTATCTCGAGATAGGCCATGTCGATAGATAGAGAAGATGGAGGATTCCCGGGCTCCGGGAAATGATGAGGAGGGCCTCGTAGCAGTGAGACCGTCCTGATCCCGCGAGTTCGCCTTCAAATCCACACCGTGCAGACTGGCCACCGTAGAAATACACGTATTAGGATCCCCTTCTGAAAGCTTCATCCACTCATGCCAATGAGTTGTCTCTTCAGTACATCTCCATAATGAAACAGGAAACGAAGCGTAACTCCACCCCTTGCAGTTTTTGGTGTAGGACGGTAGAAATAACAGTTCCCTTCACGGGGAGGTTATAGGTCGCAGGGTGCCAGCCACCCGACCAGACCCCACCCCGGAAACAGTTGCGTTACAACCGGAGGTTATACATATGTCGTATTTTATTCACAATCAAGTAACAGCATGTTGACCGAACAGAGGGTAGGCAAATACAAGCCAACTCATGTAGCTTGTATTGGATACATATATGAGTTCAGTGCGTGGATACATTTCTCGAACGGTTTATAAATAATAGACTAATGTGTGACCCATAAGATGAATGGATGCGATTGTTTAAAATGTAAAAAAAAAAAAAAAACCTGGCTACCGTATTTAGCCGACGGGTTGCTAACCGCCTCCGTCCTCCAGGACGCCGCCGCACGCTATGCAGCGAGTCGCGCGGGTGACCGGAATCACCCACACATCGGAAAATCGACCGGCGAGATATGGATGCAACCCTGGGGCGTGAAAACCCTTTTCGCAACCTATACTTTCATTACTAACCCCCCCCCCACCCCTTGAGTATGGCACGCTCACCTAATTACATTTCTGCACGCACGCACACACACACACACACACACACACACAAAGATCCATCCAGTACATGAATACCATTCCGATCTGCGACCTTTCCATAACCATAACTGAACTGTTGCCACCAATCGCTTCATAGTAATACAGAAAAAGATGAAGAAGGAAATATCATGTGTCGGCCCACTTATCGAACGTAGCGCCGGTCTGTCATGTACGCTTCCCCCACAATATTGATTCTTTTTTGGCCCCGGCGCCGCTGATGCATGCAGTCAACGCCGCGGCGTGTATTAGAGGCGTTGTAGCCAATTAGAGTGATGCATGTTTGGGGGAGCGGAGCGGAGGGGCGGCGGCGGCGGCGGGGGTTGGAGAGCGACGCCTACGCGCAAGTCGCCGACATGCGCCGACGGAGACGCACTCAGTCATTTCTGGTGGTGATTAGAAAAAATACATTGAATCAGACGGGTGTGTGTGTGTTTGTGTGTGTGTAGAGGGGGCAGGGGTAGTGGGGGTGGCACACATGCCACACAAAAACACACCGACGCACAAAAAAAAAAAAAAACAACGCAAGCGCAACCAACGGTAAACACCTTTTTTTTTCCTGCTCTCTTTTCTTTTTTTCTTCTTTTTTTCTTCCCTCATTTCATGGTGATTTATGAGATCGATTTAGCCCCCGCGCCGTGCGTTATTCATCTTCATCTCCGGGGTTGCAAGACTTCTTATTTGCAAGTCAAATCGCGGACGGTTGCTATGACGTTATACGTCATTAACGTGGAAGTGGCGAGCGAAGGGGGGGGGGGGGGGGGGGGGGGGGGGCGGCTGAGCCTGAACGGCGCCGGCCGACAGGGGGCGCTCTGCATCTGGCCTCGCTGTGTCGCCGAGAGGTGAGCAAGAATTACCACTGGGTCTGCGGGGAGGTGCTTAAGTCAAGCAGTCAAGCTTGACAGTCCTATTTTAGAGAGGATGGAGGAGTCGGGGGGGGAAGTGTGTGTGTGTGTGCGCGTGCGTGCGTGCGTGCGTGTGTGTGAACTCTACACATTCCATTTCTTACTTTACTGCTCCTATGGACATTGTCATGCCCACTTAAATTCCTCTATAAGTCACAGGCAGATTAACAATAGGCAGAGACTGTAGCCCTGTCTGTGTATTTCTGTGTGTCACTTCAGTACCATATGTGCTGCCACACACACACACGCGCGCACACGCACACACAGACACACGCACGCACCGCCCTGCCACATCATCCTGAGCTTCAAGGCTGCTTAAAAAAATCTCTGTGGTGGGAGAAAATGCAACGTGACAAGCCAGCAGATACCGAAGAGCAGAGACAGGACCTTCAAATATACATACCTTCGGGAACATGTTGGCTCAAGATGAAAACATTAAAGGCTAAAAACAACAACAACAACAACAACAACAACAACATCACAAGCAGCCCCTGTCTGTGTGTGTGTGTGTCTGTGTCTGTGTGTGTGGAGGGAGGGGGGGGGCCGGGCGGTCTGCAGGGAGAGGGTGACTTCAGAGGTGTCATGCATGCTGGGACATCAGGAGGTGTGTGTGTGTGCGTGCGTGCATGTGTGTGAGTCCAAACGCCTCGCCATTTGTTTGCTTGTTTTTACTGCAGGGGTGGAGGGGGAGAGTGCAGTGAGCAAGTATTTTTAGGAGATACGGCGGCCTCCTCTCGCTACTTGTGTGTCACACGATCCGCTCGGAGAAGAGAGGGAGATGCAGGATTGTCAGCTTACTAGAAGACGAGGTGGAGGGATTTCTTTCTTGTTGATAATCGATTTTGTTTCCGGGATTTGTTTGTGTTGGAAAATGAACGACGTGTCAGCAGAGTCAATGTGTTCATAAAAAATGCATGCAAGGGAGTAAAAAAAACAACAATGTTCTTGTATATAAATTACGGACCACATACTCAACATTAACTAGTTGCTAAGATCGTAATTTATGTACAACAACTTCCTTACTTATTCTCAATAAGCAGTAATTAGGAGGTTATTGAGGGAAAACTCTAATATTAAAGTTAATGGCCTAGTAGTTAGCAGTAGTAGCAGAATAATGCATTCATAAGTGCTTTATAATGACTAAAGAGCCAATATGTGTGCTTAAAGGCAACTAGTTAATGGTGAATATGTGGTCCCTAATCTAAAGTGTTATCAAATATATATATATATATATATTTATTTGTTTAAGGAGAAAAGATTGTCAAAGAGATGGGAGTTGACACTTAAGACGCTGTAGTAAATGACAGCAAAAAAATGAGATTGAAAGTTTGAAAAAGGTGCATCGTCATTTAAACCATGCAACCATGCAACAGGCCAGCCCTTGTGTTTCACCTTTGTGAACCGCACTTGACACTCTCTGCTTATTACTGCTTATTACTGCACACAGCTAGTGACGCACACACACACACACACACACACACCCGGCGGCAGGCTCCTGGGCTCCTCCGTTTGCTCCCGGGGAGAAATCAAATCAGAAGTCTGTCCCGGGGTCTAATAGAGTATCCGAGTCTCGCTTTATCTATTTACAACTGCACCATCTGCCTCGCTTAAACCTCGCTCGCTCTGACTCCAACAACCCCCCCCCCCGCCCCCATATACCTGACACAGTTTGATCCGGTCTCCCTCGGGGGGGGGACCTGTCTGACTATGTCTAGATCTGGTTTGACGCACTGACACTCCCAAGGTGGTTTGGGACGTCTTCAGGCGAAAGGAGTCGTGGAGACAGGAGGAGTCGTTTCATAATGTACTGTTAAGCAATTGCCATGAATTTGACATCCATTTTTTCATCAAATAAGGTGTTCAGTTGTACTGCCTGTGGATGGAAAGCAAGTTGAAGGGCTTCTTAACTGAAAGGGTAATTCTTGCTTTCTTCCCTTATAACCCCTCAAACCCAGACTTGTCCATTGATTTTGTCGCACCCCTTTTTTTTAGTCCAGGGGACAGTTGTGACGCACGAGTTGAAAAAATGATTAAAAAATAAGACATTCATTAGCGCAACGCTCTTCAAAACATGTCGTAGGAGAAGTGTAAGACCAGGCAAGTTTATTTCTGTCGACGGCGTGTGTGAGACACTTCTCTGCGCCGTTAACCAGGCCCACGATTTACCGAGCGGGCTGCAGCACACCAATTACAGCACACCAATTACCCTCACATACACTAAAGTACGCGTACGTGTATTTCAACGGCCGTTACAAATATCCACGACCGTCTCCGTAATAAAACTCATCCGTCTGGGCGATTCTGTGCTCTGTAATATTATGTCTCCAATAGTCTTCTAACAGACTTCATGGGATTTTCTCAATTGGGTTTCACTTTAGCTGACCGTCGTGAGTGTTACAAAGATGAGGGTTACGTTTTGCCTATTTATTATGCCAACTCTATATCGCACACACACACACACACACACACACACCGGGGGGGGGGTGGGGGGGTGTATGTGTGTGTGTGTGTGTGGGGGGGCTCCTTTTCCTCCACGTTCCGGTCGACACCTACACATTTTGCAATCCTATTTCGTGCTTCCCTTTAGTCGGTTCCTGTGCTTTTACGTTGCGGTGGGAGTCGGTTTTACACCGAAGGGGGGCATTTAATCATTAGGTAATTGAGGACCCAGCTGGGAGTCAATGAGCCTTAATCTGAGAGCGGCACACGTACCATTAGCACCGCGGCTTAGCGGTCCGCCGCAACGTTTAGCGGCAGAAGGCGGCTTGACGGAGAGTTTCTAAACTGTTTTCTGTTAAGAGGCATCTATGTCTGTGTCTATACCCCCCCCCCCCCCCCCCACACACACACACACACACACACCTCCCCCCCCCCCCCCCCCCCCCCCCCCCCCGGCCGCCACCCCAGTAGATCGAGGGGAGATTATACAAAGCCCGTTTTCAAAGAGCTTGTGTGTTTAATGCGTCGGACTTTAAACCGTGTTTTTTTTTTTGTTCATCCTCGTTTAGTGGCGGGGGAAACATTTAGATGAGCCGTCCGCCCTTCTCATCGTCCTGACTAAATGTGATTTCACTGGACGTGATGTGACTAAATGTGATTTCGCTAGACGTGATGTGACTAAATGTGTGTCGCTCTTGTTAATTCATGTTCTCTCTCTCACGTCGTCTCGCCCCACGGTGCTTCATCTTCTTGTTCATTTTTTTTCATATTCATATCGTCGTGCGCTGCGATTCTGTTTTCCTTTTTTTTCTTTTGTGTGTATACTGTGAGTTGGAAACCCCAGCAACTTAATGTAATTCCCTGATAAGGACCGAATTGATATTTCCCCCTTTCCCCGCCACTCGCTGCTTGCACTCACGCACGGCAACAGCAGGGGAAGATACGCAGCCGAGGAAGAGGAAAAAAAAAAAAAAAAACAGAATTAAAAGATAAGAAATGAAGTCAGAAAGTAATGTTTATCTCATTTCAGAGAACATTCACAAAAAGAAATAGCATCGCCGAGATAAGACCCTCGAACATCTGCGCATGAGGTTATAGGCACGAAATTCAAATACAAATACAAACTTAAAAATGCCCGAACCTCGTGAAATGTTTAATTCAAATTTGAGTGACATTGTCTGAAAGGTACCAACAGGCGAGTCTAGCCATAAACAACAGCCTCAATCAACACCATTCAGACTCCAATTCAGACTAAATACGGCTTTTTCACACAGAAAGAAACGCCTCTAGATGAGAACCAGTTGGCTCTGCTGCTGGCCTCAAGTGGATATAATCTGACATCTGTGTGTGTGTGTGCGTGTGTGTGTGTGTGTGTGTGTGTGTGTGTGCGTGCGCGTGCGCGCGTGTGTGTATTCCTGTGTGCTGCCCATGCAACCCGCAAATGGTCAGTTTTTACTTTCAACTGTGGAGGCGAAACAAAATTGGTCAAAAAATGTAACCAGCGTCGGTACAATAAGAAGGGTGGTTAGGAAACGTTTTACGTTGTTTGTGCATTTTTTTTCTATAATAAATATTGAATTCACTAAATGAAACCATTTGTTCTGTAAACACGTTCTTTCAGCTTTCAGACAATAGAGTTGCTCAACACTGACTGTGAATCAGGCGGCTTATTACTCATCCATAACCACCATGAAGTATAACGACATGACAATACGACTACGCCCGTTCTACTTTGTGTTGTCGTCTGTTGTTGCTGTCAATATAAAGTTATTGTCGATAAACAAGAAAATCAGGATACATTAAAAAAAACAGATGCAGTGTTTGGGCAAAGCTGAAAAAGCTGTTGATATGCAATTAGTTGTCATGCCGCGCTTAACAATACATGTATCAAGGTGACGCTGCTTTTGCCGTTCTGGCTGCATAGGATTTATATTTAAAAGTAAATCATTTAACAGCAATTGAACAGACAAAAAACAAACTCTTTGTCGTCCCCACCGCGCCCCACAAAGTCGTAGCCACAACTAAGCATTATAATTAACCGTATAATTCACAGAGAAAGACAACCGTAACCGTGTGTTTTATGTAACTGTATACAACGGCGCCTGGCACCTGACATTATTAGGAGAGGAGCGCGGGCAGATTTTCATCACATCCAAGCAGCAAACGACAAACGAGAGGCAGTCAATTATCTCGCTTGTGTTGAACAGAAAAGCCAACATGCCTCTCCGCCTTGCGGCTTGTTAGTATCTGATTATGTTGACTTTCCACTTGTCTTCACCATTGCGTCTCCATACACACGCCTCGGCATCGTGTATGGGCACTGTGCGTGTCGTTGTAATTATGTGTGTGTGTGTGCCATGTGGGCACCCTGTGGCGCTTAACATAAGATATCTTCCCATATATGAGATGGTGCTATATATATATATATATATATATATATATATATATATATTGTTTTTTTACACCATTTCTGCTGACCCGCACAGAGGTCGTGACCAGGAAGTGGATTAGGGGGCTCTCAGGCGGCTGGGCTACAGATTGGGATTGACTGTAGCACTCCCAGCCATCCGCTTACTGCTAATTGGTTAACCCCCATAATCCCACCGCAGCGACACTGCTCTCCTCCGGCAGCACAGCCGGCTCTGGTTTGGACCGGAGCTTAGTCTCTCTCGCCCGCTCGGAGAAACGTCCCACCAAATGTAAAAGGGAGTTTTAATGCTTGGTCACCCTGCTGCCCCCCCCCCCATGTGTGGAAGGGGTCACACAGTACACATGATGTTGTACCGTGTGATGCTGTTCAACCACTAATGCGGTCATTTATTCATTATCTCTCTCTCTCTCTCTCTCTCTCTCTCTCTCTGTCTCTGTCTCCCACTCTCACTCTCTCTGTCCCTCGCTCTCTCTCTCTCTCTCCTTATTACCACCGCCACTAGTCATTGTTGACAGTAATTATTCCCTGCGCGTGTGTCCATCAGTCCGATGTAAGAGGGCTTTATTCGCGGTCTCACACCGAGTTAATGACATCGACGGGGAGGCCATTTAGCATTTATTTTTTCTATCATTGACTTTAACTAACTACAGAACAATAAACATTAGAGGCAGCCGCCGATGCGCTGAGAACTGAGATCTGATTGGACAGGTGGTCCAAATGAAGACCAAACCAGGCACCTCCAGGACGTATGTTACGTTGTTGTTTTGCAACGTACAACCTGCCACTCTTTTGTTTGTGAGTTTGAGTTAACCTGGACGGGAGGCGGGAACAACATACGTTGCTGTCACATGGCATTGAAGACATTTTGTATCGGCAAGCTATTGTCCTAAGCTATTTGTCAGCCATTTTATTTTGCCTTCATATGAATACGGGGCTTAATTGATGCGGCCGGTGAAAGGGCTGACAGACTTTGAAGTAATTTACACACATCATAGGATGACATATCTGCTTACCCTACAAAACAGGAGATCGAGGCTCAATAGGAGGAAAATGGTTGAGTGATGGCAGTGGAATTCAATTTATGTGTGTGTGTGTGTGTGATGCGTGCAAGTGTCTTTGCTGGCCAATGTACTTCCTGGTTCCTATACACTCTGCTGTGGTTGTTTGTGTATGAATGGATGGATTCATCAAATTAATGAAGTATGCATTTAATGACCTGCTGGCCTCATCTGTCTGCTCAACCACGAATTGACGCATTCTGTAATAAATGTGCTCCACACACTAACACACACACACACACACACATACACACACACAAAGATATAATGTAAATGACAACTACGTACTCAAGCACAAATCAAGCAAAATAATCAGAAACCTCCCTCTCCATTTCTAGAACTATTTATGTGTCTCTCCATCTTACACAAAGTCAAATAGTATCGAACGTGCAGGCATTGTGTTTCTCTTCTAAAGTGCATCCGTTAAAACTTTATTATTTTTTATTAGTTTCCGTGGGGTGTTGTAAATTCATATTTAATCCCAGTGGGTTCTGTGGCTTCAATAAAGTGGAAACCAGATGGAGTGGTAAAGCGTAATAAGATCCCCATATACATTTTTCATGCAGAAATCAATGATAGGAGCGTTACAGAAAGGTTAGGAATTATTCCACTGGGAAGCCTCTTCTTCAACCCCGAGTGGCTGGGATTTTGCCCGACAGATCTTTGACCATCGCCATATTGATTAGGAAATAATTATCCACCCCTCATGGGTTCAACTCTTATGCCTTCAAGACGAATAAGCTTATTTCTCTCCGGCTCTCTCTCTCTCTGTCTCCGTCTATGTCTCCATCTCTCTCTCTCTCTCTCTCTCTCTCTCTCTCTCCCTCTCCCTCTCTCCCTGACCCTCGTGTATCCTTTTCATGTACAAAAACATTAAATATATATATATATACACACATCTTGCCCTCTTTGCCTCCACTGTCCCCTGAGGAGAGAGGAGGAAGGAGGAAGAGGATTGAAAGCAATCTTTTTTTCATATAAATGCAAAAAGCCCCCCCCCCCCCCCCCCCCAGGGCTCGTTAGGGTGTAGTGGTGGCTGCGTACGCTGTGTCCCCTGAGCTGTGAACACGCAAGCCGAACACAAAGGTGTGTGTGTGTGTGTCTGGGGGGGGGGGGGGGTGTCTGTTCACTCTTCTGCAGAATGGGAGGATGCAAAGTTCAATTGTGTGTGTGCGTGTGTGTGTGTGTGTGTGTGTGTGTGTGTGTGCGCACACATGCACGTGCCTTCAAGTGCATCTATTATGGGCGTGAGTGCATGTGTGCACAAGTTAATTTTCAATTTTCCCCCCGTCAAATAAAGGGGTATCCGGTCAATATTACTCAGAAGTACAACGTTGGGTGTTACGATGAACAAAACAATGTCTGACAGCTAGTCCGCATGAATGTTGTTTTATATGCTAAATGTTGACTGGAATTTCAGTCACAGAATTTCAGCCATGATAATGGCCTCTTAACAGAAATGTAATGTATAACTGAATTCATTCATTATAATGTCAATATAGAGCCAACACCAATCGACCCTAGAAGGAGTATAGTCAAGTCAAGTCGATATTTATTTGTACAGCACATTTAAAACAACACAGTTGACCAAAGTGCTGAACAGGCTTAAAAATACCAATATAAATGAATATAAAAATATAGAAGTAAATAACAAATAAGAATACAAAGAACAATAAACATAAAGGAATTGCGGCACAATAGAAGATGATGTCAAGATGTCAAGCTCAACTCGAATTGAATGCCAACGAGAAGTGGTGTGTCTTCAACAGCGACTTAAAAGTTTCCCCACACTTCGTTTTAGTGCTGGCATTACGCTCCGTCTTGTTTGAATTTCTTTAACCAATCACAATCGTCTTGGGCGGCGCTAAACCCAGGATGCAGCAACGGTATAAGCCATTGGACGACTATTTCAGTCGCCCAATGGCAGGCTTGGGCGGGCTTATACCAACAAGCCAGACTAGGGTCTGAGCAGTTCTTATATGAATAGGTACGATGTTCCAGAGATTAGGGGCAACCACCGCGAAGGCTTGGTCGCCTCTGTGTTTGAGCCTGACTCTCAGAACAGCCAAGAGCAGCCGGTTGGTCGACCTCAGTGCTCTAGCCGGAGTATGGAGATGCACAAGTTCAGCTAAATAGGATGGCGCCAACCTTAAAAACGAGCAATAAAACCTTAAAAATCAATCCTGAAACGGACGGGAAGCCAATGGAGAGAGGCCAAAACCGGTGTTATGTGATCACGCTTTCTTTTTCCAGTTAGTAGGCGAGCGGCTGCATTTTGTACTAGCTGCAGACGGTAAGAGACCATTGTATAGGGATGAGGACATTTTCCATTGCCCTTCTCACAGTTTTGTCAAGGCTCTCGAAAATATAGCAATTATCGTTGATATTTGAAGGGCGAATCTGACCAAGTCACAAGCATTTAGAACATTTTGCATAATTTCAATCAAAGGAGACTAGTTTGACTGAAAAATTACATTTATTAAATAATTGACGTCAGGAACCATGTTTATTTCGCAATGTACTCTATGTCTGTGATGAATAATTACAATAGTTTATCTCACTGCTGACATTAATGATGATGATGATTGTTGAATGGATCAAACTAGGACAGTTACACAATCCCATTGAATTTGCTCTTTGTGATGAATCGTATTACATGGTCTGGGTAAGCCAGCACACAGTTTTTCACATCAAAATGTTTTGCACTTCACACTACCCAATACAACCTCTTCAAGACCGCATGAACTCCACAAGAGTTCGATGGGTTTTGAGTTTTTTTAGTTTTTCTGGCCTTTGGAAAGTAGCAGTTCTGTATAATTGGCCCTCATCTCTGTTCTCAAGTGTTCTTCCTGTTAAACATTCATATTGGTCATGTTGGCAACATGTGTTCAGGCCAACAAGGCAGCCCTGCCCCAGCCATCAGCATTGCCCAAACCATTTCTTAAAATCTCTCGAATAATTCTCAGAAGTTGGAGGCACAATGGCCGGTTATGGTGGATGGTCCTGTTCCATCACATACTTACCATGCCTCCACCACCAGCCACACAAGATCACAATCAACCAACACTCAGACACACACTTTTAATAATAACAGGGTGGGCAAACCACAGAATGTGTCCAGGCAAGCAAAAACACACCACCATTGTTTTGAGGAAAAATCTGATGGTAGGAATTGTTTCTATTAATACTATTATTAGTATTAGTATTAGTATTATTATTATTATTATTATTGCTATTATTACTACTATTTGTCCATGTTTTTATATTTTTATTTTTTTTCAGCTATTTTCATCTTCCTGTGCAATCAAGAGTGTTTGTGTGTTCCCCTGGGTTCTGCAGCGGCAGACAAGACATCGTGTCGTGGCGATTTATTTCCTCATCCGTCCAGCCAGAGAGAGTTTTTGTATGTGACTGGGAGAGACTGCGCAGGAGGTATTGCTGACTCAGCCAGACATGCTGCAGGGGCAAAGCAAGCATAGGGCCGAGGCTCCTGTCGGCAGCCAAACCACAGCAGCAATTTAATTCATGCTTCTAATCGCAGTCGAGAAACAACCGAGGAAAAAGATTACTGGTTACTTTGAGAAAGACGCTCGAAATGTTGCCCTGCTGGACTTTGTGTCAGTGGTGTGATACGTAAGCACATGTATGCATGTCATTATTACATAGGAAGGGTCCATTTCTGGGTCCTATTCTGTTCTATTTAGGGCGTGGTCGGGGGTGTTCGGGGTCATCTCTGCCTCCAGCTAACTTTCCTGCAGCCACTGCGCCGTCGCTAAGCGTACCACACCTTGCATATGGAAATTGGTTAGAGCACGCCCATAATGGACACGTTAATTTTGTGTGTAATTCAACCAATTGTACCATTATGTTTAAATTTCGACTGAACTCCCAAATTGTTGGGAGGCTACGTGCTCATTTTCCCCAGCCTGCCAGACAACATTTGTTCCTGTCACCTCAATTCAGTGTTTTATTATTTCAAGAGGGCTGCAATTCAAAGGGCCATCAAATGCTGTCAGGGGGAAAAAAAGACAATTTGCCCAAAATGTGTCGTTGGTAAAGTCAATTTCCTGTCCTGTCATTGTGGTCCGAAACTTGGATGAAAATAGCCCAGAACATTTAGGATTGTTTGGCCTCATCTCATCTCATTCGTTGTACCTTTGGAAATGATGCTGTTTTTTTATGGTTTCTTTCCTTCAATGTTCATTATTCATTGACCACTTTACATATATATTTATTTTGTCTTCAAAAGCAATACATGATAGGTCAAACTTCAACTTGACCCAGTAGGGCTGTTCCGACTTTTGATGTGCTTGCCTTACCGGTGCCTCGTTTTTTATTCTTCCCAGCCAAAAGAAGAAAAGTCCGCCAATCAACTCCAACCCATTTACTGCATTGTACAATAAGTCAGGCACAGTGTCCTACGAGTGTCTTTGCTCATAATTGCCTCCACCCGCCTAATTCTCCATAGCTCAGCGTTTCTCCCTGAGGCATGCCTAACTGCTTAACCCCCACATGGCTCACTTTAATCAGAAGCTATAGGCGGAGCCGGCAGGTGACCCTTGCTAGTTGTCACCGCGCTAACCGCCGTCTCTGTGGTCCCCACGATCCCGTTCATCATTCAGACACACGCTAATAGCGTAGTAGGCCCTGCCTGTGTATTTCCGCGCTGTTGAATTCGTAGACGTCGTCATGGTCGTCGTTTTGTTGCGTTTCTTTTCCCCGTCCAGCCATCTAGGCTCAGCAGGGCGGACACAGGGGCGGCTAATCCGTTATGATCGATACGATGTTATTACTGTTAATGCTCTTTTTATAGGCCCCCGGGCTGAGGCCAGGTAACCGAAGGGAAGGAGAAGAAGCAAAAATGGGTAGAGGGGAAGCAAAGTATTAACGCTGACTAATGCGCAATACAGAAGTAGCCGCCTTGAATCTTTCCAAGTGCAATGTGCTGACGACCACTGTTTAATGGAAAGCAACCACCTGACCTATACCAATGAAAACACTGTACTGATAATAAAACTGCTTTGAGGATGGCCCTAAAACATGCCTATAGCCTATGCTAATCATCCTATGGCTGCTATTTCCTTCCTTTTTTCTGTGTTATATGTAATGACCGCAGGTGAGTCTGAAGGCTGTACCATCCTGTCTTCGTAAAAACTAAAGGTCATGTCAGCGGTAGGAGTTTAACTAACGGTCTCCACTCTTTCAGCGCTTGTAAAGCTGGACTTGACCGTTGCAGTCGGTTCTCAGATTTTTGTCTGGTGTAATCGTCATGGCCTGAGTTGTCTGTGGTCCATTGACGGTATCTGTCTGTATGTGTCCTACAGAGGACACGCGCCGGGTCGGACTAGCCAAGCCACCGGTTGTTGACCATGAGGACACTGGAGAAACACCTGACAACGAGCGTCCGTCCGTCCCTCCAACCCTTTCTCTTACAAGGTGCGCGGGCTGTGTGGCCATTTTGTCAACATGTTTTTCACCCGCTCCATCTGTTTGACAGGACGACATCCGTTGCTCGCGCCCTTCAGAGCATTTCAAGTATTCAGGGTCGAGACAAGATCACGTTGGGGGAAAAAAAACAACAGTTTCTGGACTTATCCGATGATAATTAGACTACTGCCAGTGTCTTCACGCTGCCAGTAAAAGACAGCCGTGCAGACAGAAGACAGGCAGAATCTGCCATTCCCCTTTCCCTCTCTCCGTGGTCACGCCCGTTCTGTCAGTCAGACCAAAAAGAGGGGAAAGATCGTTAACTTACCACACACCTCATTTATTGCCGTAACCCCCACTCCCACCACTTGTCCACTTCCATACACCCCCCCCCCCCTCCCTCCCATGGTTGTGCTTTCTGTGGAGGAATCCCTAATGGACTCCACCCCGGCTGTCTGTACAGATTGTGTATTCCTGCGACGGTGCGTCTGGATCATTGGTATGCAGAGCGCGGGGCGCGCCAGTATCTGCCGGGCGGCATCGACGCAGGCCACAGGTTTATTGAAATACTCTCTTCTCCTTCTGTCGGTAATTGCTCCCGCTCACTCCGTCTCTCTCTCTCTCTCTCTCTCTCGTCGCTTCCTCGTCGGCTGCCTGCCTTGCCTGCCTGCTTTGTCTGTCCCTCGATTCACTCTCTCGCAGCACTCCCCCCCCCCCCCCCCCCCCCCCCCCCCACACCCCGACCCTCACCTCGCTTTGCCGTTTCCGCCCAGAACATGCTATTATTCTCTCTTTTCATCATTTTACTCCTCCTCCACCTCCCTTCCCGTCCCGTCCGTCCTCTGCTACTGATGTCTCTTATTGCTTTTCACTTGTGCCACAAATCACCATGTCTCTTCATCTGCTCCCCCCCCCTCCTTTCATGACTTCCTTCCTTCCTTCATTTCCTTTCCTAACTCCCCCCGCTCATCACACCCACACAGACACACACATGTTCACTTGCACTTGCACTTGCACTCGCATGCGCAGGCACACTCACACACACACACACTAATACACATGCAGCTCCTCTCCTCTGTCACCTGTTCACTCGGACTCACACACGCGCACACACACACACACACCCACACACACACACACACACACACACACACACACACACATGCAGCTCCTCTCCTCTGTCACCATGGCTGCTTCTGAATAGGTTATCTGTGTCGGTGATGCAGCAAATAAAAAGGTAATCTTACCACTCGCTTCATGAGACAGGACTACATATTTATAAACAGTTGATTTTATGCTCCGACATTTTGCATTCGAAGGGAAACTACAGACGCTGATGCATCCTCGGTCCTACCCCTTTTTAGTCACTCTGTACCATCCTCTGTACCATCCTCGGCCCTAACCCTTTTTAGACGCGTTTTAATGCGCTTGTCTTCGTACGCAGCCAGGCGCCGGTGAAGTCTTCCTCAAGCACGCCCTCTCCCTTAAGTGCATGCGTGTGAGTGCATGTGTGAACCTGTAGAGCCTTTGGTGGTGCTGACTATTCATGTCCAATCAAAAGTTCATTTTCATAAAAAATATAACGAAAAATTCGTAGTCTCATAAATAAATAACATGAAGCTTTCTGGCTCCAACAAAGCTTTTCTGGCTCCAACAGTGTGTGTGAATCCCCCGAGCAGTGAACCTCTCCCCGGCCCCTCTCACCTCCCCTCCCAGTGATGAAGGTGATGCACAGTTCAATGCGGGATTACATCCCACCGTGGGACCAGAAGGAGTGAAGGGTCGTGAACAACCCCCCCCCCCCCCACACACACACACACACACACACACACATATACACACACAGACACACCCCTCCCAAAAAAAACACCAACACAGAAATGCATCCTGAATGTGAATCTGAGGACGCATGTGTGCAATTGACCTCCATGAAGACAGTGTGGATAAAGCCAGAGGACATGTTCCTGGCGAGGGTGAGGGAGGTGGACATGGGATCTGTGGTGGAGATACCAGATAAACTTCATTTTGAGGGTTGCCGAGGGTTCAGCTGTTTCCCACCACCAGTGCGTTCCCTTAAGGCGTGTCAAGATAGCGCGCACGCGACCCACTCCATTGTTTTCCTATGGGGAAAGCGGCACAGCAATTTTTTTTTTTTTGGGGGGGGGGGGGGGGGGGGGACCTTGCGCCCGACCTCGTGACCTCGTCAATTTTTGATGCGCCCAACCAAAAGATTTGCAGTACAGTCCAAAAAGATGTTTTAAGCTGTGGGGGATTTTGTGTGCATGTTTCAAACTTGGCGCGCCGGAGAACACCGGACACCCGACGTAGCGGCGTGTCCCACCCCGCCTCACATGAATGCACCTTTAAAATATTGTGTGTGTGTGTGCGTGTGTGTCTGTGTGTATTTACATGTGCATGTTGTTTTCTGGGGAACATTTCTAAGTCCATTAAAAAAACTATATAAAATGTGTACTGCCACCCAAAACTGAAGACCATGAATGGAAAATGGACGTGATGGGGCGGAAGCACATCAATTAGCAGAGGTCACCACCAGATGGTCGAACGCCGAACACACAGTGTGAGTTGGCTTTGCTCGATGATGCGTTTAAGCCACATTGACCACTGGTGAGATGATCTGGCCCAGTGTCCCACAGCGCTGTCACTGTCTTCCTCTGTGTCCATTTAGCGGTTGGTCTTTTTAACTGACACCACGACTGTGATGTTGATCTACACTTAGCATAACTATAATAACTTTTTGTTTTTGTAATACAGTGTTGAATTGTGCCCGTATCTGTCCCCATATCTGTTATTGAGAATCTGAACTTGGTAATTGTGTTGTTTGGTAGACTTTGCTTCCCCTTTTTCAATGTTACTCCATGCTATCTTCAGCCTTGCCTTCATCAAAACAAACTTAAATGTCTGCGTATGTGTCCAAAATAGGGAGAGCGGTGAGGTGTGAGGGCACGTTCTCAAAGTTGCAGTTGCTGTTTCCTGTTTTGTGACTACAGGGACCACAAGAGAGTCCCTGCAGTTGAAGACGGGGATGTCAATAGGCCTGTGTGGAGGGTGTGACCGGCTCTACCCTGCTGCCTCTCTCCATAGCAACAGCTGTGCCTCAGACTGCAACAGATGCAGAGGCACAGAGGCACCCTGCTACCACCCTGCTACCACTTATGGCTCTCATGACTCCTTTTTTTTTGGGTGTAGGGTGGGGGGGGGCTGTCATGTTGGTGGAGTAAATTACCCTAAATACATCGGTAGTATTTCGGTATACTTTGGATGAATCAAACATCAAGCCTTGAATACCCGCTACAGGGTGAGACTCATTGGCCGCTGTTTGATGAGAATTTGTCGCACGCCACCAGATGCACCCAGGCTCATGGTTGGATGAAAAGGGAATGAGTTATCCTACTGGCACTGTGTGTGATTTTACTCATTCGCTCATTACTCTTTGCAAATTTGAATTACTTTATTCACCGACGGACCCAAAATAACCTTGGGGCGCTGGAGGAAACGGTGTGTGTGTGTGTGTGATGTGTGTGAATGAATGTGCCAAAAGTGAAGGCTAAACTTAGCCAAACTTAAGCAAAAAGGGCATGACTAGTGGTTTGCCATGCTGCTAAGCGTTGCAAAGCACGTGGACCGCAGGTCAGTAGAGAGCCATTGAGATCCAGAGAGAGAGAGAGAGAGACAGCTGGCAGAAAGGCAACTCTTAACTAGCCCCCGCCCATGTCAGGGCTTTTACATTTAGCCAAGGACCCCACTCAGCCAGGCCCGCAACATAAAAAGAGACGACAGCAAAACAAGTAAATTCAGTGAGGTCGTCTCACAGAGCTGTGTCCTGTCAAAAAATCCCACAGGCAAATTCCCTTGCTGTGCTGCCGCAAATTGTCTAATCTTTTTTAATGAACACTTAAATATAAAACAGCCCAACAGTCCTCTCAATGGTTAAGAGCTGTTTTTAATTATCTGGTTGTCCGCTTGTTCCCCCCCCCCCCCCCCCCCCGCCCGAAGGCATGGGATATGTATTAGACTTGTATTAGTCTTGTGTTGTTGGGCTAATGACTAGATAATCTGCCCGGATGCCTTGTTTTGATTGGCTGCTTTGTGTTTGGGAGCAAACACTGCAGGTGTTAAGAGTTTGGCAGCAGCTATGTTGGAGAACCCTCTTGGGAATTAAGATGGTTAGCGGTTAATACGAGCTCAATTTAAGAAGCAAATGAAATAGAAACACAAGATACATGATATCGTTGAATATAGGTGGGTGGTAGTGCCGGTCTATTGTTCAAAGGGCCCCTACTTTACCACCAGGTGTGATGGCCATTACAAGCCAGTCAAAATCTACCCTCTAGTGAGAGAGGGAGCGTTCCCCCAGATGATGGATAGACCAGCCTACCAGTCTATCCAGTGGACTGTACCAACTGGTAGGCTGATCTATCCATCATACACCTGGGTGAGCACTCGCACATGTGATGTCACTAGAGGGTAGATTTTGACTTTCATTTTTAACTGGCTTGTAACGGCTCACATCTGGTGGTAAAGTAGGGGCCCTTTAATATGAGGCCATGATGGATAAGAAGATTGACCAGACTTTTTTGCTTTTACATTTTGACAATCCATTTAGTTCATTAGTTCATATTTGCCGTATATTTTTGGTACATTATTCGTATTCTTATTTAAAATGTTCACGATCACTTCTAGTATCACTGAAATTCCCATGACATCGAGTCTCTGATCTGATCCAACGCATCCCTACAGGCTCTGCCGTTATCTAGCTATCTAACCTACTTTCACTCTCTGCTAGAATAAGCTTCACGTCTTCTTTGTGTGTGTGTGTGTGTGTGTTCTCTTTTGTCTGCAGTATGCGTGTCTTCACCCATTGTCGCAAATTATCTTTCTCATTAATTTTGACACGGCAGGATATTGGCATGTAGTCCGCTTGAGGCCACATTCAACTCAGAACAACGGAGGTAATCCAGAGGTTTCAGGGGCTCAGGGGTGACTACACCTATTCCGCAAATTAAAATAGTCAAGCAACAAAAAAAATGACATTTCCATGAGTTATTTCCTACAATGTTATCGCCGAGCCCTTTTTTACCGGCCGTTCAGCCAGAAGGGTATGTCTATTTCCACTTGCTTTGTATTTCACTCGGTTCCTTTGTGCACTAGATTAGCTGGGGATCTGCGGGGTGAAGGCTGAGGAGTTGGGTGTAGCAAGCAAGCAGGAGCAGATATTCAGACTTCCTCGTCTGAGAAAACGTTTCCTGTCCTCCGTTTCCCTCATCACTTCCCTCATGTCCCGTCCTGTTCCTCCGATGCTAGTCGTCGTATATATAGCGGTATATATCTCATCACTTATTACTTCCCCCATCCTGTATATTGCTAACTATCTCTTTATCATAAAACCTTCACTTAATTCCTCCCTGTCCCTCCCCTGAACTCACCCTTCATCGGCACGCTCAGCATATAGGCCAGGGTAGGCTCACTGAGCATCCAGTGCTTCTTCTCCATGCAGCGTCCTCCTTAATGTCCTAACATAGACGAGGGGAACGTGGGCTGAACGTGGGGCTGCACACTCACAAACTTCCCCGGATGGGTTCAAATCTGGGCCGTGTTTCTCTCTGGACAGTGCACCTCCACCGCAAAGCCCCAGTTGGACTCGAACCAAGGACCTTTCTCGCAGTTGGACAACAGCGCTAATCAGCTAGTCGCCGTGCCAACAACCACACACATCGTGCGTGTGTGTGTGTGTGTGTGTGTGTGTGTGTGTGTGTGTGCGTGTGCGTGCGGACAAGTGCGGTGGAAACACAATAGGCCGGCTCTCCGGAGGGAACCGTTGGCAGAAGACAAACCTGTGAACCTCCGCAAGATACTTGACCCTCGCAGGGCTCAGGGCGACGCTCCGCCACACACCCTCCCACCCTCCCACAGGCTCGGTCGTCTGGCTCGTTCAGCCCAGACACAGCGCATGGGAGGAGGCGTTGGGGAGGGGAGAAGGATGGGCGGGTGGCGAGACTAGACAACCCGGACCGGTGGGAGGTCTCTCTACTGAATGTGAGATCACCATGGCTGAGTGGGCCTCGCAGTACAATCAGTGTGCTGTGCAACACCAAGCCGAATGAAAAAAGATGATATGCTGTGAAGGTTTTTTTTTTTTTTTGGGTTTGTTTTTGGTTTGGTGCGAAATGGAACGGCAATCTGCCGATGGCATATCAGCAGCATGCACTTTTATTTTCATTTATTAATAATGGCAAATGTCATCGGTGTGTGCAACTCGAGTTACGTTTTTTGTGTGTATTATTCAAGTCGTCTACAGTATTACATTCACAATGCAGAGTGGAGTTAAAGAAAAGAAAAACAACAGGATTGTTTCCTGGGTTGTCCCCACCTTTTCCCCAGCTACAAATGATGCTTGTCAAGGAAGTTCATCTTCAGAGCAAGGTTGTTGTTGTTGTTGTTTTGGGTTGTTCCCAGTACAATATATCGTACTGCATTACTTCACAGTGTCCTGGTAGGATACAGAGACCATGTGACTGTGCTTTGCTGTATGCCTCGCTGAATTTGCTTGCATGTCATTGGCTGATGAGTTTTGGCCCTTGGCTTGCCATGTCCCGCTCTTCCCCATTACCATATCCCTTACCTTTTAGTTAGGATGTCTTAGGTGCTCTGAGATTTGTGTTGCATTCAAGCAAATAATGCTCTCTCTCTCTCTCTCTCTCTCTCTCTCTCTCTCTCTCTCGCTCTCACACCGCTCTGGCTCTGGCCCTGGCTCTGGCTTTGGCACTCTTACACACATCTATATTCAAATACATATATATATATACATATACATATATATATATATATATATATATATATATATATATATATATATATATATATATATATATATATATATATATTGCAGTTCTAGAAAATCAGTTGTCAGGACAACCATAATTATTGCTTGCAATCTTTGACCTATATATGCACCAAAGTTATGGACTGCCAATATGCAATTACAATCAGTTTCTTGTGCTCGTACAGATGGACTCTCATGTGTTTTTGCTCATACTGTGTACACTGATCTTGATCTCTTTGCAGTCATCCGCAGTCAAAGGATATAGCCTGGCTGGCTCCGAGGGTCTGTACTTTGTGATCTAGTCGTGGTGCACTGCATGAGCTGGATTTTGCATCTTGCGAGTCGATAAATGACACTGACAAGAGCATCGGGCTTGAGCGTTTTCTCTTCAGCGATAACAACATCAAAATGAGACTGCTTAAAGTAAAAAGCGAATTCAATTGTACGTATTATAGCGTGAGTTTTCCCCTCCTGGGCTTTGTAAACGTTGGTCTGACAAGTGGACTGAACAAGGAGATGTTTCAGCAGGGGGATTGAATTTTACTCGGCAATCTAATAGCGTGGTTGTTGTCGTATCGCTGGAGACGGAGCGAGTCCTCCTCCTTTTGAAAGACAAAGAGGTGGTAAAAAAAAGTCACACAGTCCCAGCAGTCACACAGCACAACGGCCTTTACGCCTCCCCTCTTTATATCGACCGGGGGGGGGAATTAATAATTAAACAATGTGTCATACCGGGATCGCCACAGTCATACCCTTTTAGCACCCTTTTTAGATAACACCTCGGATTCACATCTGCTATCCGGCCTGCCCCCTTTCACCGACGTGGCGGATAGCACGTCGCAGGGCCGCCTGCCCCCGGCGTCCGGGGCGTTCTCAACGGCGTGTAACGGCGTTATCTTTCTGTGCAAACATGGGCTCGCCGCAATAACGCGCCGCGCGCAAACAAATGTCACCGCGCGTCCGTCCTTTATTTATTTGATTTCATTCAACCTTTTATTTAACCAGGAAGTCTTTATCTATCGGTGGTAGCGTGACTCATAGACAGAGAGAGGATGCATGTAGAATAGGCGTGACGACGACGACGACAACCCGCTCGAACTAACGACGTTGTAAAATGTCTTTGGCGACGGGGGGGCCGGCGGTCGACGACGGACGCGTCGCTGCGAAACCACGGAAATAGAATTAATTGAGGCTTTTTTCTTTTTTCTTTGCCGTGATGTCTTCACAGATCACGTCAACGCTGTTTGTTATTTCATGAACTTTTCCCCAGACAGAAGTGATTATTGTGACGTCTGAGAAGGTGGGCTGGTGGGGGGGGACATGAGGACATGATGGGGGGGACACTACAAACCAACACAAAACCATTAGTCAGTACAAATCAAAGGTTTACAAATCCTGGTCCACCACTTGTTCTTGCATCTTCTTGTGTTGTTCACACTGGTACATGGTGGGATCCACCAGTGTGAATGCAGTGAGTTCGATTTCTTGCTCAGATCGTCTTTTCTATTTTTGCAAACCCTGTCAAACTAATTCATAACAAACTGCTTTTATACTGCAGACTAAATGGGTGAATTGTTGCCGTGTAAAATATGACATGATACTGGTGGCCAGAAAGGTGTGAAAGATACTTGCCAACCCTCCTGATTTTCCCGGGAGAGACCCGGTTTTCACTGTCCTCTCCCGGTAGTCACCCGGAGACAACATTATCTCGCAGTCCTCCCGAATCTGGAGAATATCCACATTTGTATTTGTGTCTTTAATCGGCCGCTTGTATCTACGTGGCTGGTTAACGGGGATTGTCTGTAATAGTTTGATATGAAGTTACTCATCCAATCATAATGCAACACGATGAGATGGGGATTGCTGTCTCTTGGCTAATAGTCGGATTAAGTTACTTATCCAATCATAACACAACGAGACGCCTGCATGTTGTGATTGGCCATCCGTCAGGCGGCACTCTATCCAGTGTAAACGCTGCTTGTGCTGGCATCGCAACGCACTTCAGCAGCGAAGCGTGAGGAAAATGGAGCCAAAGAAAAATAAATAAAATTCAGCAATCCTGAAAATATTTATATCTGACAGCCCTGTAATGAGGGAACAGCGCAGGATATTTGAAAATAGAGCAAGTTAAGAAGTTTAAAGAGTAAAGAGGCAGAGGAGGTTTTGTTAACAGTGATGTAGGCTACATGGCCCTCCTGAATTCTTGGCAGCCTTTATACAAATTAAGGGAAGAAATTGTATTGAATGAACAGCAACAAGTACTTAAAGCCCTTGAACCCTTTAAAAAGCAAAGGAAATAATTATAAAATATAAGCCTAATGTAATACATGTATTTTGAATAGAAATGTTGTACACTGTATGTCAATGATATATATATATATATATATATATATATATATATATACAGTATATATCTTTTTTTTTTTTTTCAAACTGATTTTCTATCTGCTTGTTATTTAGTGATTCACACCCTTAAAAATTCACTCGAAGGCAGGAAGGGAAGAAGTCTGTGAAACTGTGAACTTTTATTTCTGAGGGCTCAAGGTTGGCAAGTGTGGTGTGAAAGAAAATACAGACTGAATGCAGTATACCGGTACATTGAATCATTATTTCCAAAGGTTTGCGACAAAGAGTCTCGGTATACTGAAGCTGTACAAAACCTATATCCCTGAATATGTTCAAAATGAAATGTTCGCTGTTGCCCTGGAGTGTTTTTCTCTGACACCATCAGTGACAAGCGGATGTCAAAATGCCCCCGATCTTGATGAAGCTAATTCTTTGGCAAAAGCGAGAACTGAAGACGGGGAGAGCAGTGGGAGTCTTGGAGCAGATCCTCTTGTCTCTTTGTCACACGCACACGCACACACACACACACACACACACACACACACATACATACATACACACACACACACACACACACACGCACACGCACACGCACATACACACACAGGATGTATCTATATCTACATCTAGGTCTCTTCTGAACCACCTTTCTGCTTTTGATTGTCACAGTCTGTGTCAAGTATTTGTGTCAAGGTTGACATTTGGATACTAATAATAGTGAAACGTTCACACTGGTTACATTTCAAGGTAGTTTATTTAGTCACTAAAACAAATATATACGAATAATAATGATTGAAACAGAAGTGTGTTTAAATTATAATGCGTGTGTAGTGTAAATGTGAAGTTGTGTCAACATTATTTTAAAAAGCAAGGAGTTCACTTTTCGAGTTCGTTAAGTCAATAAAACAAATGTACACATAATAATGATGTGTTGGAATAATAATGCCAAACCGTATTGGCACTTGGCGGATGGCCACTTGGGCTGAGGGGATGAGGAAGTGACAGTCTTAACGGTGTGGATCAAAACAAACATCATCCATCATCAACAGATGATGTGTGTTCAGATCCAGTGGC